>VXBQ01004970.1:72327-127791 GCA_013400175.1 Phainopepla nitens
TTTTTGATTGCTAAATATCTCCACCTCTGCAGTGTGAACTTTGCTTGAGCAGTTTCCTGTCCTCATGAAGTGACTCCACCTTGGATCCCATGCCCACCTGTTAGAAAAAGTCTGGGCAAGAACATTCAGGGAATACAAGGTTTGGGCTAATTCCCCCCTCCTGGATAAAGGTCTCTGCCTTTAAGGCAGCCCAAATGGCAGTCCCAAGGTGGAGAAGACATTGTTTCCTTACTGAGCTTTACCAGGTTGTGTCGTAGTGGGAAAACCCGTCCCATGTCCTTGTGGGGTCCTCTGTGCCCCAATAGCCAGAGTCTAGAAAAGGCCATTGACACAGGGCAGAACTTGCTTCAGGCCAGTATGGGAAACAGAGGGTTTGGGACTTGGGGTAAGCAGGTCCTTGGTGCATCCCCAGAGAAGGAGAGGAGCGAGCCTCAGACTGGGGGCTCCAGGCTTCAGCCAGCCCCTAATCCAGTGTACAGCTGAGAGGATCAAGAGATAGAAAGGTTGCTCACTGTAAATCCTTTTGAAGTCTGTTCCAACTGTTTTGCTGGGAACTTGCTGGCCTGCATGCCAGAGGGAATGCTAAGCCGGGAAGCCATGAGGAGCAGGGCTGTGTGTCCCTTGTGGGGCCTTGGGCTCTGAAAAACCACCCACGTGCTCCAGGGCTCACTGCTGCCTGAGTGCCTCAAACCCAGCAAAACAATGATGATGCTGGGGGGTGTGAAAACATCAGGATTGGTGAAACCCCTCCGCTGGAGCCCTGCAGACCAACTGAGAGGGGGCATGAGGGTCGCCAAGTACCAGGACAGCCCAGCTGAGGAGATGGCTGGTGTGGGAGCAGCTGGATGGGCATAGCTCCAGCTCTGACCCTCTGTGGCTGCGGGTTGCAGGATGGCTTGCCGCTGGCTCTGCCTTTACATAAACACACTTTGCTTCTCTTGACTTTTCTCTTAATGAATTCCTCCTCTACCAGCTGTTGTTTTTGGCCTCCAGCTGATACTGTGGTTTTCCTTCTCCACACGTGATAAAAACACTCCTCACTGACTACTTCCTCCAGGTGATGGACACCTGTAGCTGGCCTCCTGTCCCCATATGGGTCAGGGTTAGTGGCACCAGGACACTAAGTCATCACCACATTGCAGACTTGCTTTCTGGACTCTGCAGAACATAACATGACAATGTCTGGTGGTGTGAAAGGGGTCTGCATAAAGGAGCCAATGCTCCCTGAAGCAGAGAGAGACATTAGGGATGCAGGAGAGGGAAGTGAGAGGCTTGCTGTGGGGCTGGACCCTTCCCAAGCAGCATGGGCCACAGAGCTGGAGCAGTGCTGCAGCCCCACTGCATTTTCCAGCAAGGCAGAGGTGACCAGAGAGCAACCACTCTGCCTACTGGCTCTTAAAATTGCCAACTTGAAGTGCAGAACAAATTGATTAAGTAAAAATATCAGTAAAGGAAAGTAATTGTATTTAACAGCCTTCCCCTCCTTCCTGACTTCCAACCACTTACCCTTAAAATTCCTCTTGGGATACAACTCTAAGCTTTTCTCTGAAACCACCAAGACTAGAAACTGCCTTTCTTTTCTAGGCAAGTCCTGAAAATTTTCTTCCCTCAGTGAAAGCAGGGTCTTTAAGGAAAACTCACATTATCACAAAACCTAACCTAATTTGTGTGCCTCCACCCCCTGACCACTCTCCTCTCCCTGTTGCATGGGGCAGGCCTCTCTTCAGATCTGTCCTTCCCAGCTGGTATCTGTCCTTGCTCCTGAGGCCAGTGCTCCCAAACTGTGGCCCAGCACTGTCCGGCTGTTCATCTCCACTAGTGCTGCCCACAGCACCCAGTCTCTCTGGCCCATCTCCCTGGACTGTGCTTTTTATCCTCCCTCCTTTTCAATGAAAATGTAAAATACACAATCCTGCTCTCTCTTCTCCCTATGCTTTCCTCTCCTACAACTCAGCGCCCTTTGTCTTTCTTTCAGTGAGTTTCCATAAATGCAGGTTTTGCAGTCTCAGAGTAGATGCAGCAGAAGTGCTTGTGCATGAAGTGTGATACCATTTAGCAGCGTTGATGGCTGCTAAATGGTATCACACTTGAGGGACTCCCCTGGGATGGAGCAAAGCAGACATAAGGTATAGCTTCTATTCCTGAAGGCACAGAGTAATTTTCCTGACTGGGTGACACTAAACACCTTGTTTAAAAATAGAGAGAGGAACCTGAATGAACAGGCACAGGGGATGTGAGGTAACACAGGTAAAACTCCACTGTGCCAGACGCTGGGCACAGACAATGGGCCACACCTGTGGTTTCACTAAACCATCTCACCTGATCTGGCACTGCTGGTTAGTGACTGACAGTGGCAAATTCCAGTCCTGCAAATCCTACCAGGAATCCCTTCCTGCATGTATCAGCAGTGCCCTTTGATCTGCCTATGGACAGTGGACAGGGCTCCCGGGCAGCCCCTGCTTCTCCTCATACCCGACAGCCCCCCATGCTGCAGGGGGGCTGTGAGAACCTATTGGTATGGGGTCTTCTGCAGGAGGAGCTTGGAGTTGGCTTTGACCTTGTCCCATTTATCTGAGTTATATAAGATCTTCCCGTATGGGTTGCTGGCTACGTGACACCTAACTATTTAGGCCAGTGTAGTTCTGTGACAAATGTGACAGTTGGTTTGGGGGAGGGAAGTGGGCAGGCTGGCTTGCGCTGTCTCAGGCGGGAAGGGAAACAGCTGGACGCCGTAAAGCAGGGTCACTCCTCAGCTGACACAAATTTCCCTGTCCCACTGCTTGTGGGAGATGCCCAGTTTCAGCTGAGCTCAGCAGTTCTGCACCCAGGGCCTCTTTTCAGAACAAGAGCTGCACTAATAAATCACCATGTTCCTTTTTGACCATCCTGTTCAGGGCAGAAGGGGAGAGAAGATGAGAGGGTAACTCAGAGATCTGGGTCCCTTGCCTCTCCTTTGTGGGTTTTGAGTTGGGCTGAGATTTCCTTGTGGTTCATTCAGAGACAGTGCAGTTCTTGCTGGAGCTTCAGTTTGCGTTTAGGCCAAAAGAGCTGGTACAAAAAGCAGGAGCTGCTCCCTGGGCTTTGGGATACAAATCCCTGGCAGCTTTGGAGGCATGAGCTTGGGATGGAGTTGGCAGTATGGGAAATGGTAGCATAACGGTTAGCACTGGGCTTGTTGGAATAAGTACAGCATGAGGAGCTTGCAGGCACAGGGAGCTGTAAATCACAATAGTGCTGCCACTGGCTTGCCCATAGAAACTGGTGTTGAACTTCATCTATGTCCTTCTTGCCTGTCTGCCCTATCAGGGAAGTGTTCATCCCCTTCCTGGCCACTGTCATGGAAAAACATTCCCAGACAAGGCAAGGGATCTTCTGCCTCTCCCTGTGTTATGCTGAGGGTGCTCTGTGTGTGACTGTTCAGCACTTCCAGAAATGTAGTGGGTGACTTCCCCCCAGAATGTCCTGGACCCTTGGGATTATGCTGTACTCAAAATTAAGAGGTGCTGTCAGACTTCCAGTTTCCATTGAGTTGCAATGTACTCCTTCTCTCCCCATCACAGTGCCTTCAAAAAGCAGCAAAAGTATTTGTTTGAGGAAGAGGAATGGAGAAAGCACCACTGACAACAGATGTGAACTGGCAACAAACTGAACCCCTTACAGGTGCTTTCAGATAGCCATGGCTGTGGTCTGACATTGTTCCTGCCACCACTCTGCTTCATTACCGTGGGCATATTATTCTGTCAGGGGTCACTGTGCTGGAAGCACAGTCACTTCCAGGTGCTGGAAGCACAGAGAACCAGGGTGTGTGAGGTGCCATGTCTCTGCTACCAGCCTGGGGAGCACTTTGGGGGATGCAGGCAGCTTTCTGAAAAGCGTAGATGCTGTGAGAGCAGCAGATGGGATGGCATCTAGGAGACCACATATATTCTTAAGTGGTACCAGAACTCTGGCTGATTTTGTCACCTCCCATAAAGCTTCTGGATGCACCTCATCCAAGACATTGCTGCCTTTGAGGTTATTAAACATTGAGGGTCTCTGGCTTTCTTGGCTACTGGTGGGCAAACAGTCAGTTGCACTCCCCTGACCTGGCCATGCTTCAGTGTCCCTGTTACAAGTGCATCTGCAAAACCAGTGCATGTGGGACCACTGACCAAATCACACAGAATCACATGGAATTTTTAATGTTGGAAGGGACCTCTGAAGATCATCCAGTCCAACACCCCTGCCATGGAGGGGTCACCAAGAGCAGGTTGCACAGGAATGAGTCCAGGTGGGTTTTGAATGCCTTCAGAGAGGGAGACCCCACAACCTTCCTGAGCAGCCTGTTCCTGTCTGCCACCTTCAATGGAAAAAAATTCTTCCTCCTGTTGAGGTGGAACTGCTTGTGTTTTAGTTTATGGCTCTTCATCCTGTCGCTGGGCACCACTGAAAAGAGTCTGGCACCACCCTCTTGGCACCCTCCTTTGAGAGGTTTAAATGCACTAGTGAGATCCTTCTCATTCTTCTCTTCTCCAGATTGAACAGGNCTGCACTTGCCCTTGTTGAACCTCACCAGGTTTCTCTCTGGCCCATTCTCCAGCCTACTGAGGTCCTGCTGAGTGGCAGCAGAGCCTTCAAGTGTATCAGCCACTCCCTCAGATGCTGGCCACAGCACAGAACATCCTCCTAAACAAAAGAAGTTCAGCCTGAATGGGCTAGAAGAGCTCACATCACTGTGAGGTGGTGGTGGAAGTTCCTCCTGCATGGGATTTTTCTGTAAAGGGAACTTGCTGCACTTGAAGAGTTTCTGTTCCATAACTTGGTATCAGTTTGGAGCTAGGTCTTCAACCTCACAGTTCCTCCTTACCATCCCTGAGACAACCCTTTACCCTGAGACATCAGTTTTGGTTAAGACAGGACCATGTCAGCCTTTCTGTTTTTAAATGGTGAAGTGGTCAGGGGAAGCCCATAAGAAATAGGAGATGCGATACTGTAAGAAGTTAATTTGTTAACATAACTTGAATTTGCGTCGATGATGTCCTTTTTTATACCTTGAAGCCTTCGATCTTCAAGGCTGCTTGTCAAACACCTTTCATCAGGCTCAAATTCTTGATTTGGAATTTGCCTCTGGACAGAATGAGAACCACTCCCAAATACCACTCGTCCTGATTACACTCTCTGTGGCGCTGACACTGGTGTTGAGGCTCTGTACAGGGCCTCTCACCTGTGCTTCCCTGCAAGGATGTACAAGCCTCCTTCCTTGCTTCCCCTCTGGACTGTGGCCCCCCTATAGCAAGTGTCTCTGCAAATTTTTTTTGCTTCTCCTGGACTTGTTGCTCGTAGAAGATGAGGGAGGAGCCTCCAAGCACCCCATGATCAGGGCAGGCTGGGGCTTGCTGGCAGCACTTAAACAGGATCTCCTCGATCATCCAATTCATCTACGCCACAGCTATATGCTGTTATTAGGTGATTATGTTTCACTATCTTCATTGTGTAATTGTTCATATGCTCATAAACAATGTAAATAGCCTCTAATGAGTTGGTAAGTTAATCATTCAGTAATGACCTTGAATGTTTCTGTCTGCAAAGAAAAGCAGCTACTTTAAAGTAGTTTTTTTCTTTTTCTGTGTTGCAAAACCAGCTAACATCTTTGTTCCTTCTTTTTCCTAACACTTTGTGGGCTATTCTGCTCATAAGGCACTTGACTTGAGAGGGTCTACTCATCAATTAATCCAGAAAATTTGGCTGCCCTGTTTCACACAATTGATTATATTTACTTCTAAAAAAGAAAAAATAACCCCAAAAAACAAAAAACCCAAACAAAACCTGTAGCAAGTTTCTCTTCCTTTTTTCTTATTTTAAAATTTTATTTTAGTGTTGATAGTCATGAATGGATCCTTGGCCCTATTCTTCTTTGACTTTGCTATTTTTGAAAGTTTTTTCAGGGCAAATATTTAGGCCAAAGTCTTACTTAGGCAGGAGCTGCTCTGCATGTAACAGCAAGGATTTCAAAAGGGCTGTGACAAAAAAAAGAAAAACCACCAAAATCAGTTTGATTTCCCCCCCCACCCCACATTTCCTGCACTTTTAAAAACAAATGTCCAGCCCAAAGAGTCATCAAAAAAAGCTTGGGAGTATGAAGTCTGAATGCTTAAATGCTCTGTTGCAAAAGTAAAAACTATAGCTTACCACATTGAATTTAATTTTTTTTATTTTTAAACAAAGCTCCTAATTTTTTTTTATCTGATTTGTGAGTATGGTGAGCCTGGAATTGCCATTACTGTGTTAGAATGATACTTTACTATCTTTCTGTTGTGTTTTTTAATCGTGGAAGCTTCCTTTTGTGGCTGGCATGCCAGACCCCTCCACTAGCTTCCCCCCCCACCCAGCACTGCCTGTGTCCTTGGCCTCTGGCCTTTCCTCTTGTAACGTTGGAAAAGGAGCTTTTGAGCACTTCTCAGAGCCTCAGCTTCCAACCATAGCCATGCTTCCACGTCTGTGTAAAATAGACTGTGCCATTCTTTTCCAGACACATTTACAAGTTGCTGATACACATCTTTGTATTTTTGGACATATTTGTGTATTTCTGGAGTGAAACTGCCATGGGTAGATAACCAGAGGAAAGCAGTTCTGTTTGGGAACAACTTCCAAAGCTTTCTAATTAGGTCTCAGTCTATGTTGGGAGAAAGCCACAATATTCCAACTATTCTGGCAGAGAGTGTGTTGTGTCAAATTTCCATTTTCTGTGTGTGAAATGTGCTTTTCAGACTGAAACTTACATTTTTCAGAGCTGAAATATGAGGGGCTCGTGCTAGTGTTTGTACCTAGGGAGAAATGCCCAGATTCAAGTCTCTGCCCAATCTCGTTTTGAGCAAAATATCTATCCCTGATCATGCACAACCAGCTATGGGACGGAGCCTGATCCACACTGAGGTGTTCCCTGTGGCACTGACTGCTGGGAGTCTGCTGCTTCTTTCTGTCCCCACCAAGCAAAAAGTGTGTGTTCACAGGGGAGGAACAGCTGTGCCGTGTCACACCAAGGGTTCTCAGAGCCCAGCAGCCTGTCTCTAACAGTGGCTGATAACACATGAAAAGAGCATTACTTGAAGGCAAATGTATAGCAATACATCTCCCAAATGTTCCCCTCTGTCCCACAGTTTGTAATTTGGGGAACCTTCTGGGGCAGACCTAGCATTTTTGATGCATTTTTTGTTCTTTCTCCACACTTCTTTTTTTTTTTTTTTTTTTTTTTTTTTTTTTTCCCTTTTTTCTTTTTAGGGCAGTNAAGCCCTGTGAACTTGTAGTATCCACAGCATCCTATGGCAAGGACTTCCACAGTGTCACTCCTGTTGTGTAAACATACACATCCTACTGTGTGCTTTGCTTGCAGCTTTCATTTGATGCCACTGGTACTTGTAATGCTCTTTTACAATTTCCTTGGATGAATTTTCATTGAGGCCTTTCCTGTCATGCTTTTGGTCACAAATAAATACACTGCAATATATTCTCACCCTAAGGAATGTAAGAATGTGTCTGTCCTCATCAGGCAGAGGCATGAGTATGTCTCTTTTATGTGCCTTCTAGGCTGTTTCACAAAAGTCTGTGAGCAAGATGCAACTATAAGAGGTTGTTTGGTTTGGTTTGCTTTTTCCTGATAAGCGTGACTAAAAATGTTTGGAGCCTTTACACCTGCTGGGGTAATTGTCTATTTCTGCAATTGGCTTAGTTCTCTCCATTTAGGCAGGAGACCCCAGCAAAAGCCTATTCTCAGTAGGTGGCATTTTGCATTAAGACACCTTCTGCCAACAAAGCCTCTCCAGACACAAGCCCCCTGAGATTGTAGTGGATATGATCTAGGACAGTGCACAAACACATGCTTAACTTTAATCCACACATGCTTAAGTGCCTTTTGAAAAGAGCTTTACTTCACATTTGTTGCTAGATATCTGTTAAAGGACCAACAAAATCCAACTGCTGACTTCCTACTAAACATTCCTCTCCTTGGGCAGCAAAGCCAGTATGTATATTGCTTTTGGGTGTCCTCCACATGGCCAGTGACACCTAAGGCTGGGATGATAACCAGCTTTATTAGCTGTTTTATATAAGCAACAGGCACCCTGTGTGGTGTTAAGTCTTGCCTGAACTACTCCACACTCATCCAGCTGCTGGCCTTTTCCAGCAGGACTTCACAGTACCCCCCAAAATATACTCCTTGTCAGTCCCAAAAGGTACTCTGTGTTGCTGCAGAAAGATGGTTGGAGCTCCCTGTTGGCATGTCACCACACTGGGACGTGCTGCAGGTGGTGTGTTCTGGCAGCAGAGGACCAGAGCCATTCCTAGAATGCCAGTGATGCCTCGCTGTGGGTTGCTTGGCCCTACCTGGTGCTGTTTGCGTAATAGAAACTGTCTGTCTGTTATCACATCGGAGATACGAAGCTGTGATTACGAGAGTTTCAATAATGCGCAGCCTCCACACTCGGGTGCGTTAGGCACGCGGCATTTGTTCGTGTTCCCGTGCTGGGGGACACAGAGCGCTTACGAAATTCCAGTACACTGCTCCATGAGATACCCTGCCAGGGCGTGAGTCGTGCCTGCTTGTGCCTTGTGTCTGGAGCTCTGCAAGGCTGTAATGCAGTGCAGACTGGCACATCTTGCTGCTTTGGGCTCCTAGAAAGCGGTACAATAGATATAATGCATGGGGCATTGTTTTTTATGGCATCTGACGCACAGAGACATCCATGCCTGTGCCCCATCATGGCACTGACCTACCCTGCTTCTGTCACTAACCATGTTTCTTGTGACTCAGGCAAGTGAGAGGTTATTCACAGCTTAATGCCTACCAGTGTTCCTGGCAGCTTAATTCCCTTGCAGAATTTTCCACTCCTTATGTGAAGCAGTTAAAACGGAAAGGGAGAGATGGCAGCACTGTCTGGGATAGGGAGCCAGCACAGCTCACTGATGCTGGAGCGTGCTGAGAGGTAAGGAGCCAACCAGAACTGATTTTTCCCATTGCTTCTTGCTGTGGATGTTTTCCATCTGCTGCTGGGGGTGAGCTGCAGATAAGTGTGACTTTGGCAAGGGATAGGGCAGGAAATATGTATTGCACAGAGGACTTGACTAAGCGAAGGGGTTTGGAGTTGGCAGCTAGGGCCAGCTTGGTGAGATCTTGGCTGAGTTTCTGGTTCCATGTGGACCTGAGGAGTCATGCCTGCAATCAAGTGAGTAACATTCCCAATCAAGTATCTGAGGCACTTCAATCCTGGTCATGCTGTTAAGCAGCCCATGAGTTTATGATTGATTATTTGTCATCTCAAGTGATACATTTATGTCTTTCCTCCAGACGGACTCTGAGAAGTTTATTTGCAAATCCCCAGTGCTTCATAATCAAAGTAAATGACGTTTTCTTGGCACATATTGATCACCTCATTTATGGTCTTGGGTGTTGAATATCATGTATGTCGTCTCACCTCTTGTTGTTGGCCTGTGAGGATGAGCCTCAGATTTGGAGGGAGGTATCTTCTGGAAACAAGGTTTCCCACAAAAAACTAGCACTGTCACCTGCTATTCTTGCAGAGGTTCCCACAGTAGAATCCTTGGCTGGGGCAGTGTGGGGAGGTGAGCATGCGGTGTCAGAGCACAGCCAAAGTGAATTCCAACCTCCATTCAAGCAGAAACCTTCAAAGTAATTGGGCCTTTCTAAACAGGAGTATTCAATTCTTCCTTATTAAATCAGCAACACAAGAGAATACTTTGTGTGTTCTCCACGGGGATTCAGCCTCCTCTTGGCCTATTGTCTAAACTTGTATCAGCGACCTTTTAAAAGAGCAGCTCAAATCCAGTCAGACACAATTAATAGATACTTTGCTCATACTTGACAGACATGCAAGGTAAGAATGAGGATGTTAGCATGCCAGCCATGCGAATGAGAATGTTGTCACGCTAAAGTATTCTTGGCCGGTTCTGGTGGTGTCCTAAACCAAAGGACAAACCACAGCACAACCCCCCAAAATTGTTCTAATGTTTCATGAATGTTTTGAACACCTCCATCTCACAGTGGCTCTCATGCTCAGCGCCGCACAAGCCAAGTGGCTGATGTACACATAAAATCTTCTTCAGCAGGCAAGAGGTGTCAGTTGCTGAGTACTGACACGCAGTGGTCCCTGGAGAGAGCCTTACCTGGCTGCATGGAAGGTGTTGGACAGGCTTGGCTGTGTGGCACATGTCACTTACTGAGAGCAGTTTTCTACTCCTCGTGCACATTGCCAGTGACCAGAGCAAACACTTCCAAACATTTTCAAAGTTATTTCTTTAAATGCATCAATTCCCACACTTTATATTGGGTTCTTTATAGATGTAAATATTAGACATGTATATATGTGTGCATTCTCTTAGATATGTACTTATATACTATGCATCTATTACATGTTGATGTAGTCTTTTTGGATTTCAGTAAAGTTTTTGATCCCATCTCTCACAGATCCTTTTGGACAAAATATCCAGCACATAAGGACTGGAAGGGATGCTAAGCAAGTTTGCAGATAGTACAAAACTGGGAGGAGCTGTTGACTCTCTTGAAGTCAGAGAGGCCCTACAGAGAGACCTCAACAAATTAGAGGCCTGGGCAATCACCAGCCATATGTAGTTCAGCAAGGGAAAGTGCTGGATTCTGAGCCTAGAATGGGGCAACCCTGGATGTAGGGACAGACTGGGGAATGAGATGCTGGAAAGCAGTGCCATGGAAAGGAACCTGGGGGTCCTGGTTCACGGAAAGTCGAACATGAGTCAGCAGTGCCCCTGGCAGCCAGGAGGGCCAAGCGTGTCCTGGGGTTCATCAGGCACAGCACTGCTGGCCAGGCCAGGGTGGGGATTGTCCAGCTCTGCTCTGTGCTGGGGCAGCTTCACCTTCAACATTGTGAGCAGTTTTGGATGCCACAATATGAGAAAGAAATGAAGCAATTAGAGAACATCCAAAGGTGGGCAACCAAGATAGTCAAGAGCCTTGAGTGGAAGCCATATGAGGAGCAGCTGAGATCACTTGGTCTGTTCAGTCAGGAGAAGAGAAAAGTGAGGGGAGGCCCCATTGCAGTTACAACTTTCTCATGAGGGGAAGAGGAGGGGCAGGCACTGATCTCTTCTCTGTGGTGGTCAGTGACAGGACCTGAGGGAATGGCCTGAAGTTGTGTTAGGAGAGGTTTAGGTTGGATATCAGGAAAAGGTTCTTCACCCAGAGAATGGTTGGCCAAAGAACAGACTCCCCAGTGAAGTAGTCACAGCACCAGCCTGACAGAGTTCAAGAAACATTTGGACAATACTCTGAGGCATGTGGTGTGATTCTTGGGGCTGTCCTGGGCAGGGCCAGGTGTTGGATTCTGATGATCCTTCTTAATTGGTCGCTTCCAATTAAGAATATTCTGTTATACTTATTTCTTTGCATATATTTATCCAGAAATGAAGACCTGCCAAGTCCTTATCTATTATTGTGTGCTATTAGTGTTGTGCTGCCCTGTTGGTCAAGTTCATGGCCCCATTCTGGAAGTGCTGGTCACTTCACTAATGCCAGCTTCCTTCCTGAAGAGAAAATAGTTTAAACAAAGCAGATGGACAAACTATGAGAGAGAAAATACAAAAAGGAGTTGTTTCTCTAAGATAATGTGGAAGGTCCTAGAAAGAGTTGGGAAAGGGACTTAGATTTCCTGGCCCTCAGATCAGAGATTGACAAAGCTGTCTCTCCAAGTGATGCATCAAAATCTCCAGAGTTACCCTTCAACTTGGACTTGAAAAGCTGCAATAAAGGCCCTTCAAAACAAGTATTTGGCAGACAATTTCCATAATGCTTTATTTTGGGAACATTTTGATCCTCTTGTGGGCTGCCAGCAAAGCAGATGCAAGGTGGAGTTTTTGATTCATTCAGTCATGAGAGACTGAGTAGTTTGGTTCAGCGAGGATGGGCCAGGTCTCTCGGTCAGCATGCTGGGATGACTGAGGTTAGGAGTGCTGGATGAAGGACACACTTTTACTGAAGGTCAACACAAAGGAAGAAAGTCTGGTTTATATTCAGGTATTTTTTAAAGCCCATTTTCCAAAGGAAACAATGCTTCTTTGGCTGTCCATCCTCCCTTTTTCCAGTAGCTTTGTCGGTCAGCCTCAATCGCATCTGAAAGAACAGTAGAAGTTTCAAAACCAGTAATGTTGTGGCTGTCAGAATGGGTGAAATGATAGAAGCCAGTGATTTCTGAAGGAAAGAGGGGGAGAACCCAACCGTTAGACCTCAGCTGGCCACACCATCACCACATGTGAACATGACTTGCCCGCTGGAAGGTATTTAGCTTTAGATTATGCACACTGCTATTGTCCCTTGCACGTTGTGGGGTGAGGATTAATGCAGCCGGTGAGGAGAAGATGTCTGGGAACAAAGGACATCCCTTTCTCACCAGGAACCCCAGGCTTTTCTAGCCCTGTTGCTCAAAGGGCAAGTTATTTCCTTTACATGTGGGCAATGCTGAGGAATAGTGAGCTTGTCATTTTGCCACGAGCCTGAGAGTTCCAGTGTCCTCCAGGACCCAGCTCCAGGGTACGCTCTGTGTCCCACAAGTGTTTCTCCCTCCATTGTTCCATGGTGGCCTCAGCCTGTCAGGACACCATTTTCAGCAGTGGCCAAAGTGGACATGAGCATGAGAGAAAGAGAGCTAGGAAGATAGCAAAAGTCTACCAGGAGAGTAAATGAATGATGGGTTCAACCACACAAATAATAACTGGCTGTTTGAAATACCAGCTGAAAGGAAAACAGGTTGGGCAAGCTTCTGGGAGCATTTGGGCCAGCTATACATTGCTTAGGGCATACTGAGCACACCACACACCGTCATTAAGTAAGCACTGGCCACTGGTGTGGTGGGAGAAGCCCTCAGTGCCAGGATGTTCACTCGAAGGCATCCGGGACATCCAGCCCATCTCACCACAGGAGCTGTCAGGCACCACTAAGTGAGGACACCCAAGGACTTTCTAGGCTAGAGTTACGTGACTGTGTGTCTGAGCCACGGGGGCTTGTCAGACTGGCCTGGTTACTAGTCCATGAGAGTCTGGGAGTTTGGCTATTCATCTTAGGAACTGGGATCAGATCCATGGTTGGAAGCGTTGGAAGCAGAAGTTCTCTACTATGAAGTGACTGCACCCTGGGGCTGACTTGTGCGTGGCCTTTGTGCTCTTAAAGTTATCTGATAGTTCAGATAAAAGCCCAATTCCCCTTTAAACTTTTAAGCACTTTATAAATTATCAGGGGGCTTTAATCTTTCTTTTCATGAGATAAGGGGCCTTCTAAGCCCCAAACTCTAATTGAATGGCTTTGCTTTGGCTGTTTTGTTTTAAGCCCCTCTTTGGGGGAAAATTGGCCTGTCATCCTGAGAAATGCCTTCCAATGTGGTCTCAGCTAGAGTAGGGTTCAGATGGGCTGTTGGGGATAGACCCAAGCAAAGACTGGTTGGTTTGTGCTCACAGAGGAGTGCATGGAAAAGGGAAAGAGCAAACAGTGGATACAGATTTATCTACCTCTACACTCTACTTCAGCAGGGGCATGGAAATTTTGCACAAGCCTGCTGGAGAATCAGCTAGTGCTGGCCCTACTGTCCAATCTGCCCAGAGATGTTTGCATCTCTGATTAAATTGATCCATACCTACTAACTTATCTAACTGCTTTTGAACATGGTGATTCTGCCTTGAGTATTCACTGTGCTCCAAAGGGACATGAACACCAGACAGGAGAGACTGACCTCAGAAAACCAGTTCAGAGTTTGTCTCTTTGTGAGACTATCTGCACCATCCAGAGGATTCACCTCATGACAAAGGACAGAAGGATATCCCATGGCACCTGCACATCCACTCAGAACACCTGGTATTTCAAGCAGACTTTCACAGAGCTGTTCATGAGTGAACTGATACTCAGGAGCCATCTATGGAAACTATCTGATGAACAGTTTGATAGAACAAACAGCAGAGATTGAAAGAGAGAGAGAGGAGAGAGTCAGAAAAGAAGATGTCTGAAACAGGGCAAGATGCAGCAGGAAGAAGGTATTCTGCAAGAAATTGCATGGTGGGGACTCGGCAAAAAGTACTGATGTCCCCCAGGCTTTAGGGAAGGCTCTTCTGGTCCTGTTGAGTGACCAAGACATGGACCCAGACTGGCAGGGAATCTGAATCATTTATCCAAAAGAAACGAGCTGGTTTTATGCACTTTTTCAAGGCACAGTATTTCCTGATATGGTAATTCTCACCACGTGACCTATCCCAAGTTGCCACGTCAGCAAACGTGTTCTAAATGTCCTTCTGTGGGGTGATCACACACTGTTCATCCATCTGTCAGCTTCTGGCGGGCTCCTCTCCATAGGGCTCTGCTGCATGGCACCTCCTCTGGCCAGGGTCCGGCAGAGACAGGCCTGTCTGTGCCACCATGTGCTCCTTTGCTCCGCCATGTGCTCCTTTGTGCTGACGTGTGCTTCCTCAGGCACGTCCCACAGCCCGCAGCTCAACTCCATCCCATTTCTTCCCACGTGGTCCCACCTCTTTCATCCTCAGAAATCGCTCCATGCCTTCTGCACAGTCATCCAGATTTACAGCATCTGCTGTAACAAAGCGTGGTCACCGTGATGGAATCTCCCAGCACTCAGGGGTGGCTGAGGATGAGCATGGTCCTGCCTGTATTGGGATAACCATTTGTAACCCCTGCAGAGAAGCTGGACAGCTTGCACAGTGCAAGGCTTGCAGGGAGCTCTCAGTCTTATGCCCTTTCTGATGGGGAGACATAGGCACAGAACAGCAGCCAACACAGCACAAAGGGATGAAGTGCTGGGTGGTGCTCGCAATAAGTCAGGCTAGCAAGAAGCAGTCCATGCTGGGTTTTTTATATGGCACAGCAAGGCACTGTCACCCTGAATTCAAACTCTGTTTGAACAACAGAGGATAAAATCATTAAGAGGTCCCAAAGCCATCCCAGTGGTGTGCAGAACGTGACACCTGTCCTCCAGCATGCTCTGTGTCCTCAGGGAGACTAGTGAAGGACCAAACCACCCTGCACCATGAAAGAACTTGCATTGCTATCAACATGGCTAGACATAGCTATGGATAAACACTTAGCAGAACAAGGAAGAAGTGTACACAAAAATCTTGGCTAATATTAAAGGATGCAGCATTTCTATAAGGCAACAATGTATGTTGTTATTATAATCTGCATGTGGCATCTGCTACTCCAGCTCACTGTCATGGTCAGAGCAGGAGGAAAGGAGTCAGAACACTCGGGCTCCTATCATAATTCTGTATATGGTTTATTTGTTGTCTACAGGTAATTCACCTCATAGTCACTGTTTTCACACAGAGAAAACTGTCTGTCTACTCTGCAAAAGGAAAAAGTAATAATTATTAGCGAGTCTCTCTGTTGTGTTGGGAGGTGAAACTGATACAAAATGCCCAGCAGCCCTGATATGAAAGGTACTGTGTATGTCAATGCTGTGGCTTACTCTGCTTTCTGCTTTCTGGACTGCTGATGTGAAAGCTGAATCTGGAAATCCGGACCGCCAAACACCCTGAAAGATGTAGCTCAGTAGCCCTTGCTTGAAAGGTCCATGGCTTTCCTTTAGCTGGTTTTCCTCTCTGGAACTCGACTTGGAGCAGACATCTGTGAGCTGTGCTCCCCACTCTGCAACATCTATCCAAAAGCATAATGCCTGAGAAAGGAGGCTTTGAAATATGCCCCCCGTTCATCCCCTGGATGCAGGGTAAAAGAATAAGATGCCTAAGTCTCAGAGTCAGGATCAATACTGCTTAGGACTAGCTCAGAAACTACAGAGATGAAAGACTAAGAGCCTACGTAGCATAAAAATATTGTCAAACCTCTCCAGTGAAGAAGTGGTAGAATTAAGGGTTTTTTTGCACCTAGGATTTAACTCCCTGGATATAAGGAGATCAGATACTATAGAAATACCATCATGTTACATTTTTTCTACGTGTTTTTCTGATTTACATTGGTCTTAGGATTGCTGAACATTTGTTGTCTCTAGGGAAGGAAACCAGAGGTGTTTGTGACACACAATCTTGGTCATGGCAGAAATCAAAAGGGGAAGTGTGTGAAGTGAATGAAGTTAGAGTAGACCTGGCAAGTATTTTCACGTAATGTTTGGAAACAGGGACTGGAAGATTCAGCAAGATTTTACAGGCAAATGTTTATGTACTTCATAAAAAGTAAAATTTCCATGAGCATGTTGCACCCCACATATATTGAGAGAGAGAAATGCAGATGTTCTGGTGTAGGACTAGTTTGGTTTGATGCTTGAGAGTTCCATGTGGACATACAGCACACTCACTTGGGGCAGAAACTTTGCAGCAATGGAACCGCCAACTCTGCCAAATCTGTTCTACGTGAGTATTGAGCTTATAACTGGATCAAAATTCAGGGATATTTTTCTTGGGGACAGCAGAGACATATTCTTGGCAGTTAGGCACTTCTCTTGCCTAATTTCAAGTTCTTGCTTTAAACTGCAAATTCTCAGTTAATGAGTTGTAAGTGTTGATTTTTTTAGCATGGACAAAAGAACCTCTTTTCCTTCTGGTACTCTGAAAATGGTAAAAATCCCTAAATGTGCATGGGTCTTTTTTGTTGGGTTGTTTTCCTTTTTTTCTCCTCTTTTTCTTGTAACAGACTAAGGCAGATGCCTGGCCTGGAAAATGTCAGCCCAAGTGGCGAAAGTGGAAAGTTACAAGCAATTGAAACCAGAACTAAGAGAGGCAAGTAAAATAGGTGCTAGTTCTTACATTCTCTAGGACAGAGCAGACCAGCCCAGAGCAAGACACAGTCATCACTGCTGGGTCCTGGGGAAAACGTTTGGCTGCTCCCCTTGGTGAAGATCTGTTTTCTCTCACTGCTGCAACATTGCCTGCATCTTTCAATATTCACGGCTCCTTGCACAGCCTGTAACTTCAGGATTGCTGTTCCCTGGCAGGCTCTGGTGTGGACCCAGGGCTTCTTTACCATCTCAATGGAGTGCTTTTTCTTTCCACTTCTTTACCAGGGTGAGCCTGCTCCAGAGTGGCAAGCAGGGCGTTTCCCCCTGTTGCTGCATAAAGCTAGCAGGCATCTCTGGGTGATGGGCTGGTTTCTTTTTGCCAATCTCATCCCATTGGGAAGGGCCAGAGAGGAGGCTTGAGGGAAGCTGTAATTCATTCTGTCCACAGTTTTTTAATGAGACCGTTCCCATTGTCTAAAAGTGCTGGGTAGGAGAGCACATCTGCATTGGAGGCTGTGCTTGGGCCCAGGATGAGAGGGTGTATGCATGCACCTCTGCACTCGGGCTGCTAAGTGGGCTGGGTGTTATAATCTGGGGTACAGACCAGTGGTTTGCTCTGGTCTTGCCAGTTCTGAGCACTGAGTAACAGCAGTGTTTAAGCATGAGATGAAATGCTGCCACCCACCTCGCTGCTGCCAGGAGGTGGGGAGTGAGTGGTGGGGCTGGGGCCTCCCCAGGGATGCAGTCTGGCAGCCATGGAGAGTGCAGAAGACAGGCCATTGCCTCTGTATTTCTGGGCAAGCAGCTCCTGTGGAGCAAGTCATTAAGTAACAGCTATGATTGCTGCTGACTGGTGTCGAAAAGGCTGATGTTCACGAGGAGGGAGCGATGAAGAAAGTCATCAGAGCAGCAGGAAGCAGCTGGCAGGCAGGTGAGTATCTCCATGCATTGTGATAAATGCATTGCAGCTGCCTTTCCATGTAAGGCACTCCAGCACCAGGATTGCTGGTGTGTATAAATCCGTGAGAGATCAGGCACTGAAATGCCAGTGGTGCCTTTGAGGGTGATAGCCCCTCTCTGCATTAGCAATGTGCCACACATACTCCCCGGCATAGCACCAGGCTTTCACCTGCATGGTGCTCTGTCAGCAGCACATCCATGTGCAGCCCTAACTTGGGCAATGTTAGATCTGACAAGACAGAAAGGATACAGAGAGGGCCTCTGCTGTTTTCTGTCCAGTTGGATCTTGCATTCCCAACTCTCCTGTTTCCCCCTTGCTCTCAGTTCACGTGATACCCAGAGCTAGTAATAATATATGTGTGGCAGTGTCCAGCATGAAGCACACACATACGTGTCTATGCCTCCTGACATATGGAGCAAAAACAGTATAAGGTTAAAAGGGTTTTGAATGAGAGAGCCTGCTCTCATTGATCTGCTCCAGTCCTAGGAAGCACCTCATTTTGGGGGAGGTGTGTATAGTATTGCAAGGTCCAGGGGGTTATTACTGAGTGGGAAAATGAAGAATCATAAGTACCAACTCAGCATGCATGTGGATGTCCATGCAGGATAATGTGCGTGTTCCCAGGCTGTCCTTTCTCTCTGTACAGCTCCTTTGATACCCAGTCCTATTTTCCCAGCTCTTTGTTGTCAAGTCTTTCTCTTTGGACACTAATGGGTATTTTTCCTTCCCCTTCCACCCTCTCATCTCCATTATGCTGTCTGTACTGTCCAGGAGCAAGAAGAAAACTTGTGTTTGTCCTTCCTGATCCTCCTGGTCTCCTTGGCACACAGGCTCATCACCCCCCCACTGCATGCAAAACCCTATGTCTCCCACTACCCTCCCACTAAACACCCCCTGCTTTCCTCTCCTAGCCCCGTGCCACTTCCCAGGCATGCACACAGCCTTCCCTCCTCAGAGGCAATCAGAAAGTGGACCAGAAGTCATTCATGTGTTTCAAAACCGCTTGGTAAGTCCTGGATCCTTTGAAGTATAACAGGAGCTCCTAAAGAGAGGCAGGTCTTTCTATTCTCATTAGGATTATATGCTTTCAGGCCAAATTTAGCACACAGTTAGCAGGCTGTCCAGAATGCTTTTAAGAGTCGGGAGTTTGGAAGAAGCAGAGTAAGACTTAAAAAAAAAAAACAACCAACCAAAAAAAGCAGCCTAGATTGAATAGCCCAGAGGCTCTGCTTCTGACAGTTAATGTTACTGTATAGCTTGGCTCTGGCAGGCTTTGCCATCTTGCTTGCTTACCACAGGCTCCTCTTCTCGTCATGGGAGCCAAATTGGATGGAGACGCTACTATAGCTCCATTCCTTCTGGCCTGGGGTCTTCACAGTTTGCAGTGAAGATTCCTACTCTGATGCTTTTTCCTTCTGACACCTTATGCCCTCCATACAGACATGGCCCTTCCTCTGTTTTTTGGTGGTGGGATCCCTGACCCTGTATGTGCTATTCTAGACTGCAAAGTGAATTAGTGCATGGCTCTCCTTGTTCTTGGCTTCCACTGACCGCTGAGGAAAACTGCAGCCCCTTGATTTCTAGCCTGAGGGGCTTAGTTGGATATTGCTATAAGGGTCAAGATAATAAAATGAGACAAGGAGAACTAGAGAAGAAGATCCCTGCTCCCTGGGGTAATCTTGGAAGAGATCAATCCAGATTTGGCTGTCAACCAGAAGCTCTTTTAGTCAGGCTGAGACAGCACACACTGTTCTACGTGCTCATCTGCATCGATCAGCTCCATGATTTCATGTCAGGAGGCAGTTAGACACCTTGAGAAGAGCCCGGCCTTCCTCATCCAACCTGGCTTGCAGCATGGAAAAGTCTCCAGCAACTGTTCCGCTGCCGGCATATGGGAGGTGGTGCAGGCGTGTGTATTTTGGACAGGGAGAAGCATGGTGCCTCGGGGGCCGAGGAACGTGCCCATGGCACAGACACCCTCCTCCTCCATGAGCAGCACCAGGAGCGGGCACGTTGTGCACGCAACCACCAAAGCTGCCGCTGGGCGAAGGGCGGGATCACACCCAAAACTTCTTTGTTTTTGCAACACAAAGGTGGAGACAGAGCGTCAGGGAAGGGGAAGTCCTACTTGTTCTTCCCTCCTGGTGAGGCGTCCTGCATCCACACCGCTGCGTGTCTGGGGCTGCCGGCAGCGGCAGCACTTGCGGCCAGATTTTCAGCACCACTTCTGCTGCCCCTCGGGCAATGGGATTCATTGCTGTTCTCAGTGAGAGTCGAGCACCATTAAAAATGCAGCTATTTCAGGCTAAGATGGCCTTTATTTTGTCAGTCTCACAATGAAATTGATACATGTGGAGGTAGGGGGTGTTTTTTTGAAAGAAATATATCTAAACTAGGAAGGATACCCGCTGAAGGATACACCACTACTGAAATGTTATTGCTAACTCATCCCAATCTGCCCAAGTGGCAAGGACAGCAGTTATTTAGGGCTGGGGATGTGTGCTCAGTCCTGAGAGCCCACGAGGTTCCCCTGATGACTTCCCAGGTGCCAGCATCCAGAGACCAGTGCACAAAGTGCTTGGGAGCACTGCAATGCAAATGGGAGGCTTTTTTGAGTGCACACAACACACGTGAGTTTCCCACCTAGCTGAAGTGAACTGTAAGGGCAGACTGGGGCATGAAGCAAGCAGCTGGGGGGCTGTGAGTAGGGGGCAACAGAGCCTGGATGTCTGGGAGGATGCAGGGAGGGGGCACTCCGAGCAGCTTTGCTCTTGCTCCTGGAGGTGTAGGCAGTGGTTCTGGTCCTAGCCTGTGGAAACGGGCAAATCCCTCCTGGCAAGTGAACTCCGTGCTAAAGAGAGGCACGGATGAGCACTTGCAATCAGTCGAGATGGGTGCATGAGAACTGCCAGGCAAATGCGAACTTGCCCTCCTCTACGAGGCAGTTACAGTGTATATCATCATGGTCCTTTGCAAACAGGGGTGCAGCAGGATCGTGGGCAGAGCGCTCAGATCTAAGTGTTGATGCCAAACTCAGCAGATAAGTATCTGAATGAGGAATCATCCAGATGAGGAACCCTGCAATAGGAGAGCAGAAGAGAAGGAAGGAGACAGCACACTCTATGGATGCTTGTCCTGAAGAGCTTGCTTCCCTGTCAATTCTGGGAGCAAAACCTTGATGTGTTTAACATAGGAACTTTCACCAGCATTTGACAGCACTACTTGAATATGAGGAAAACATTTTCTGCTCTCTCTGCAAAGGTCATGGAGTGATGCCTCTGGCTGTCGTCCCCGTGCTGTCTCTGGCTGGGACCAGGCAGGGAAATGTGAATAGCTGAGAGCAGCTGGACTGGGGAAACAAAGGAGCCCAGGTTTTCTCCTGGGTCTCAGCACAGTGCAGAAGACAAGTCTTCTCTCCTTCCCACCCCTGCCTCCTTTCTCTGATGAGCAGAGTGCTGGGAATGAGCTTAAAGCTTGTGTCAGCCCTGCCTTGATCTCCATGTGCACTCCACATCTCTTGTGACTTTGTCAACACAGCCGGCCAGATGCTGTCTCTGGCGACAGGGCTGCCTCCCGGGGCAGCTGAGCAGAACAGAGTGGAGGTGAGAAATTCCCTTCGGGAGAGATAAGCAGAACTCTCCTTCCTGTCTCTTTCTCTGCTTGTCCCCTCCTGCAGCTGCTGATGACAGGGAAGACCTCTAGGGACAAGTGTGGGGATGCTGAGGCAGGCAGGCAGGCAGGCAGGCAGGAAGGAAGGAAGGAAGGAAGNAGGAAGGAAGGAAGGAAGGAAGGAAGGAAGGAAGGAAGGAAGGAAGGAAGTTACAGAGCAGCTGAACCTGCTTCTCTCACTGTGGTGGAGGTTGCTTTTGACCTGAGGCAGTAGCTTGGGGCTGATGAGGGAATGTACCACCTAGCCATTCAGAGAGCTTTGACCCTAAGCACCAAGGCATGAAAGCACTTCAGCACCTTGCTGTAGGCATTCACTATGTGAACTTCCTTTGCCCTATCCTACCGTGTCTGGTTTCTTTCTACTGCAAGGCTTCGCATGTGGTCAGATCGGGACAGGGAATGAGATGGGGTCTCTGGAAACACCTGCCCACAGCAGATACATGCTGGCGTGATGGTGAGGCTGCATTTGAGGCCATTCCTTGAGAGTCTTGCTCCTTTCCTGGAACAACTACTGCATACAGTCCACTGCTCCTGTAAGCGATCCAAGTCCTCTTTGTGACAACACGATGGAGGCGCCAGTTGGGGAGTGTGGACTTGAGTTCCAGCACTTTCAACATTTGCAGTACTGGTTTCAGTGCTTGGACATGCTGGTCAAGAGGGCATGCAAGGACTTTCAACAGTATGGCTTTTTAACAGCCTGAGGGAAGGAAAATGCTGGCTGCTGGGAGCAGGGGAGCAGAATTTGAAAGGGCAGCTCCCTGGATGGGTCTAAATCTGCACTGCTTCACTTTGTCACCTGGCCTTCCACGAGCCAGTGTGACCCTGCTGCATCCCATGAGCACCAGCAATGAGCGTGAGATCTCCCCATCTGGGGCAGGCAGGGTCCAGGAGTGCAGCATGGGGAGATCATTCCTTGTTACCCCTGTGGATGTTACCTGCGTCACAAAGAACGTCAGCTCCAAAACTGCTGATAGGAGCAGGGATATTTCTGCATGGAGGAGTGTGCAGGGGGGAGAATATACAGATTCAGCAACCCGCCTACCCCCAGCTCTCCACCTGGAATCCTGGGCCTGTCCACAGAGATCAAGGAGCTGGTTTTAGAGCACTCATTAAGTGGAGATGGTAGAAATACAGTGGAAAAAGACAGGAAGGGATAGTGTGGGATTGGGGCCTTCCAGAATGCTGGGAGAGTGGGTGAGCTGCTTGCAGACAAGTCCACACAGATGCAAAGCCCTTCTGTGTAGCGGGGACTGGTGGTTTGACCCTTGAGGACCTCACCTATCTCTGAGACTTATTGGCAGCTTCTGAAATGGTTGTACCTTTCCCACGGGAGTGCAGGAGGGGGGACAGTATTTGTCACACTCAGTATGAACGGTGCTAGTGACAATAGTAAAACCATACTTCAGCATGGTCTCAATCCTATTTTAACTGCCTCCAAGGCCACAGTTTATGTGGACTACCCATGCAGTTAAAGACTTCTCTCCTACCAGCTAATTGATCTTCACTGGACCCTTGGGCAATTTCTCACAGGTGTTGTTTAAAATATGCAAACACAAGTGATCCCTATTGCATGCCACCTGAGGTCACTGAAATCACAGCAAGGATGTCTTTGTGTGCTGTGTCCCCTCAGGGAAGTTGATCACATTGAGACTGCCCACAATGAAAAGTGCCATCTTTCTAACTCCATCAAAGGGGAAAGAGCCTGATGTTCAAGGCTTGAGCCTGATGTTCAAGGCTTTGGTTTAGGTGTAGCTGCCTCTGTTTTGCAGGCAACCACGAAGGCTTCTAAATGCTTTCTAATGAGGTCAGTTCCTTCAGGGGTGAAAGGAGACTGGGTGCCTTCCAAGCCAAGATGCTAATGGCAGTAAGCATATGGCGTATGTGTGTAAATTATAACTCAGCTACGTGCTAACATGCCAGCACCTTCCTGGCCCTGTTTTCTGGAGTCTCCCTGCTGCCCCAGGGGTGAAGAGCTCCATTCATCCTGTAGGCCACCCAGCTCTCCAACTGAGAAACTCTGAATTTTTAAGTGATGGATTTAAAGCTATAGAAAGGAAGCAGGATTAGCAGGGTGAGAGACCTTTCAACCACTTATCTGTGCCTGCCCTCGGTGCTGTGAATCACTGGTGCTCCCCAGGCACTTCCCTCCTTGCCCCACTCAGGGAGTCCTGTCCTGCTCCACAAGGACTATCACTGGTCTTACCTCCCCTCACCAGCCCTGGCTCCATTTCTCAGCCACTAACTATGGCAGGACAGCAGTAAGCCACAACACACATCGTTTTCCTCTCCATTCCACACTGGTACTGGAGAATGCCCAGCCTCAGACCGGATTTCCTCCCCTTCCCTGCCTGAGAGCCCTACAGCTGGAGACTGTCATTTCTGCCCTGGAGGTCATTGTGCTGGGGGAGTAGGGGGTGCAGGAGCCCAGCGCACAGAAGGCACGTTTCCCTCCCAGAGCCTCCCTCCTCTGGTCCCTTGGCCCCGACCCCAAGTTGCTCCTGACCCTGCTGGTTGCTGGCAGTCCTGCTGAGGACCTCTGCCTTCCCCAACCCTTCCCTGACTGAACTCTGCCCCTGCACCTCTTTGTCCTGCACCCCATATTGATCCCAATTCTTTGGCCTCTTGCAAAGCTCAGTAAGGTGTCAGCTCTGCCACATGGTGGCATGTTTTTTGGAGCTTGAGCCAAGAATCAGGCCTGCAGCAGGAGAGACACTCAGCTGTGCCTCCTCTCCCATCACAGCATTGCTGGAGGGTGCAGATGCTCATTTGGAATATGATGGCACTACTTGGGTGCTGCGGGAAAGGGTTTTGCAGCCAGAATGGCCCCCAGCAAGACAGGTCCTCTGGGACTCAGTGTGACTCCCATGGCCAAGGCTGGGAAGGGGTACCTTGGTACTGGTGCACAGTGTCAGCCTGTGGCTGTTTTGCTCCCCAAGTGCAAAGCTCCCAACTTGTTTATTTTTCATTAAGCCTCTTCATTAAGGCTGTTTCTCATGTGACAAAGGGGAGAGAGGGTGCAAGGAGAGGGTAGCAACAGCCCACATGGATTAAGGCACCGGGTCTGCTGAGGCGCAGGCTGAGCTGGACACTCAGGCTGCAGCCCCTGGGGCTGTCAGGAGCTGGGGCTGAGAGCAGGGAGGAAGAGGAGACCCCTGTGCCAGGCCTCCTGCCCCAGAGGAGCTGGCTGGGCATTGCCAGCCAGCCGGTGTGCCTGCACGCAGGGTCTGGAGACTCCCAGGGGAGCAGGGTCTGCCCCAGCAGGGCCCTTATCACTGCTCACATCCCTTCTGTAGCGCCCACCGTGCTGAGTGGTGCTGATAAGGGCCTGGGGGAGAGCGGGGCAGGAGAGGCCTGATTTATGGCCCCTCAGCCCCCCCGGTGGCTCCAGTCACTGTGGCTCCTGCCAGCTCAGCCAGCCCCATGTCTGTGGGGACAGGGCTTTCCTGGGAGAGGGTGTTTGCATTGCGGGGGGGTGCTTGCACCCTCGACAAGGGTCACATTGCTTTTTAATTTCTTGCTGGAAGAGCATCTGGAAAGTGTAGTCAATTACTGGATGGAAGACTCCCTCACAAGACCGTGGTATTTACGAGTTCCCCAGCCTGGGGGGGTGCTGACCGCAATTAGAGGAGATGAGGGAGTGAAAGTTGCCTGTGGTGAACTCCAGGACAGCGGAACTGGGGAACAACTCGCTGGCCTCTGCCATAGGGCCAGTAGGTCCTGGGGTGATCTGGGAATGGGTGACAGACCTGAGGGCCGGAGGAGAAAAAGCAGTAGCAGAGAGTTTGCTGTTGGGAGGAGATGAGGAAGATGGAGCAGGATGGGAACCACACGTGGAGCTGGTGGGACAGAGATGGACAGGGGGTAATGTGGAGAAATGTAGTGTTTAGACCATGATGAAGATGTGGAGTGCATGAGGAGGGTTGTGCACATGTATCCTGACTCCTTAGTTGTGCCTGAGACCCCAGTGTGTAATCCAATATAACAGATGTTAGGCCTACGTGTAACCCTCTTGGGCCCCACAGAGGGGCTCCAAAACATGCTTCAGTGTCAAACACATCCTTTAAATGCTGTGTGCTGATGAGGCAGCACTAAGGGGTCATCAGCCTCGTCCATTCCCGACAATTTTTTGCCTGCATAACCCCATTAATTAAGGGAAGGAAAAGTCATCCTGTTCCTCCCATCAATACAGTAATGCTGGCAAGAGTCTTAAGATAATGTGCTGCTCTGCTGGCAGAAAATTCATCCAAAATAAGCCACCTTGGCATGTGCAGAATTTTTGCCAGTGGAACCTGAGTCTCCATTGGGAGTGTTTTCCTTGCTGGTAATGAGAATGAGGTGCCTTGTGTGGTGGCAGGTGAAGAAGCTTGTGGTCAGCAACCTGTGAGTCAAGCGGTAGAAGAGGACCAGCTGGAGGCCCACTGCATTTGTCCCCTTGTCCCCACAGGTCCCGCCTGTCTCCTCAGTGATCTTTTTCCTGAAGTGGCTCCCACCAAGCTTAAAGTTGGTTCTTGCTCATCTTGCCCCACGCCTCATGCACTGCATTAGCTGCCAGGGCGGTTGCAGTGCTTGAAGACATGCACCCATCCATGGAGCCGGCAGGTTTGTCCTCAGCGTGAGAGTAGGTACATGCGTACAGTAATTGAAGAGATCAAGGCTGAGTGCGCCCAACAGACCGACAAAGCCAATTACCCCTCAGGAATTTCTGCTCCTCAGGCTCGGATGGTGATTACAAAACCTTCGCCATTAAAAATTAGCCAAGAGAGAAACTTGTTGCCAGAGTCTGGCAGGAATTTCCCATGCTCATCTGATACACAGAGTGACCACAAAGTGTGCAGCAGCCAAACCGTGGATATCACCTTTTCACAGGCCTGACATTCCTCTCTACTTTAGGAGGCTGGTAGCATGACACACAAATGCATGGATATCCACAGGAACAGTGCATGTGTCCACATTTGTTGGCACACAGAGCAAATAAACTGTAAAGCTGCAGTAATAGGAGGTTGTGAAACCAACAGTGATTGCACTGACAACTTCCATTTCTGGCTGTGTGCTCTGGGCCCAGCTGCAGGGTCTCCAGGTGGAAATGGAGGAGGCATGAGTGGCTGCAAATACAGGCAGGGGAAAGGGGTCCTGCTGCTGAGATCCTATGTCCTGGACCCTGGCAGGAAAACCACGTCCTGCCCTAACTTTGTGCAGTTGGCAATGAGATCACTAGGTGTATGGGGTGAAGGGAGAGAGTGGGAAGGCTACAACTGGACCAGTACTACAAGCCTGACTGCCCTATTCCTCTTCTGGATTCATCCTGCCTCCCTGGCCTCTCTGCTTAGCGTGGGTGTTCACTGCAGAGTTAATGAGATTATAATTCCAGCGTTGCTGCTAACTTGGTCTTATCCACACCCACATCCCTATAAATCGAAGATGCTTTTCAAGCTGGCTGGCCAGCCAAGGAGATGGGCTAGCGTGCAACCCCAAGGCTGCTGATATCACTGCTCTGCAATGTGGCTGCAGCTACCCCCTCTCCCGTACTGCCAAGTCCTCCGGAGGCTCTCTTCCCTCCTCTGGGTCAGACAGACATCTCTCTTCCCAGTCCTCTGGGAAAGGGTTTGTAGAGCCATGCCATTTCCTGCACAGCACATGGGGCTTTGGGATAAGCCCCTAAAAGTATGGAGATGAGCCAGTAAGGCACAGCTGCTCTTCTGCAAAGTCAGCTAATGGAGAGGGAGGCTGGACAGTAAACTACATGAGTTAACTCCATCATGTGGATGAACACTTGCTGGCATAAACCCTGTACATCCTAAAGGTTGAATCTTGCTGTAGAAGAACTGGGGAAAATGTCACATATGTTGCCAGTCCTACTATTTTTCATTTCTTCTCCCCTCTAGGGTTTGATAGTGGAGCTAGGAAATTTTCTGTAACAATCTGTTGTTTGTTTGTGGGAATTCTCTCCCATGCAAAGAAAATAACACCAGGCTGGAGTCCACTGACATCTCACTTAGGTCCAAAGTACTCCACATGTATTCAAAGGGAGCTAAAATGTCAGATTAGGCTGGTGTTAGCCTTTTGCACCACATAACTGTCTCTCTAGTATATTCCTCCTCCCTTTATTCTCCTTATACTATCTCAGTTTTGGTAGGATATTGTCCCTAAAAACCTCTGAGCAATGGCTCTGTGAAAGCTTCCTGGGAATTCACTACTCCTTCTAACTGCAACCACAGGTCACTCTTTCCACTCTGGCATGCTGCTGTTTCCTGATCTGTGAAGAAGGAAGGAGGAGGGATGTGATCAGGTCACTTGGCCTTTGATTCTCCAGTCTGGGGGAATTAGTGAGAATGATGAAGCTTTTTGGAAGTTTCATGCATCTTCTCTTCCAGATCTTTTAAGCCTCACTAAAAGTCACTTCCCAAAACTGAATTTGCTGGTAAAACTCTGACCCTGGTCCTGTAAAGAGCAGTTTATGAGTCCACAGCTGAGTTAACCCAACCACATCTGGAGGAGGTGGAGGGGATGGCACCTGTGAGAAACACATAGTAGAATCAGGGCTTGTGTTTGTAACCCCACAGCACCTTGATAGCAGTATCTACAATTAGAAATCCCTTCGTGTTGTTGTATTGTTTCCTCTTACAGCCACTGGAGATGAATGATGAATGATACAGCACCTTTACAAAATGGGAACTTCACACTCCAGCTCAAGAAGAAATAATCCAGTTACTTGGATTCCTAGGCTCTGCTTCTTGTTTTTCATGTGCTCCATGTCTGTGCCTTGCAGCCCTTCTCTCTACTAATTCCCATTAGGAGTTTGCAGTGATTTGTTATGCTTTTTGTTTCTGCCTGCCAGTGAAGAGCCCACACACACCACTTCCTTTGTGTTCCAGTCAGTCCTCGGTAAATTCACTGCCTAAACTAGCTAAAGTTCCCGTGCACCTCATAGTGCAACTTTTAATGCTTGCATTTGCAGTCTCCCCAGCATGCTGCTGTTACAAATATGCCACAGAGCAGTCTGGAAGCCTGTTGAGGTGCTTGTTGGATTTAACAGAACAATTCTTTTATCCTACTTCTGTTAAACCACCTTTTGTCCCTGATATCTGAGCACTTTAAGAGATCTTGTCCTGGGACTGCCTGATTAATGAAATCTCTGCTTGATTCTGGCTTCATTTAGAGAAAATCGGTGCAGGTCTAGAACACAAGAGCACCATCAGATCTTGGTCTATTCCTGTCCCTCCTCCCACCCCTGTTACACCTTCGGCTTTGGAGGCTGTGGTCCCAGGTCCTGCTGTGCTGGAAAGGGTCTATCCTTTGAGTACCACCCCATGAAGCCATCTGCTGCTGACCACTACTCCCTTTTCTTGATGCAGAGCAAGCATGTAGGGTTGAAGTCCTTCTCACTCAGCCTCATGAAATCACTCCAGTGTGTGCTATATGAGCCCACCTGCTCCAAGCCTCACTGGTGCTGCACATGATTGCACAATTCAGGCTTCAGGAGCTGCCATGTGGGTGTGCCTGCACTCTACACTGGAAGAAGCAGTTCCTTGTAATAGCCTTTGTTTCAAGGCTCTGGGGAGATCTTAGGAGCATGTCCCTTTCCTTTGTCAGCTGTAGTTTCCTTTGCACGTCACTGGAACACACACAGTGTGTGGGAGAGGTAATGACAGTGGAAGGAGAAAGTACTCACAATGTAAACAATAAACACACTTTTTCACCTTGCACAGATATCAGAAGAGAGCCCAACAAATGACCCTGCAAGGAAAAGGATCAAAAGGATCTCCTCCCAAGAAAATGTGTCTGCTAGGGGAAGACACTGCCTGCACAGACACTGTGTTTTCTGCAGGGCAGTCTGAGGCTCTGAGGAGCACTGTCTCTGTGGCTGCACTTGTTTACTGCAGTGTGATGTGGCTTTTGGAATTGAAGACAGAAATGTCCAAAAGGTTTTATATTTGGCACACATCTCACAGAGCTGTGGCTTGTAAAACTCAGACTGGCTTATTTTTTCTTCCAAATATTCAAGAAAAATACTTGGAAATGGCATTTTGCAGAAAAAAAAAAATGATTACTGACTTTTCTGATTAATTTCGAGAGAAAACAGAGGTCCTGGAATTTCCCACAAAGCAGAATTTCTGTTTTTCCGCCAGCTTGACTCAGCAAGAATATTTCCCACAGGAATTTGACCATGAGCATTCATACTAGCTAGACAGTTTGTTTAAATCTCTGAAGATGGTGAAAGCAAGAAAAAAAGTATGTCATAAATCCTCATGTAGTTTCTGCCTCGTGCCTTCATGTGAGCAGAGAAGATCATCCACTTCTCTCTCCGTTCTCCCCTATAGGGTTCCTGGGAACACCCTACCTAAATGGGTACCAAAGCAAAGGTCTGTGGAAAGGGCCAAAGCTGACTGAGATGTTCTCTGTGAATTGTTCTTTGTAGACAGCTTCTCCCTTTGTTTCTCCTTATGAATGAGCTCAGTTTTTACAACACAGCCTCTTGGTTGCAATTACATGGAAAATTCAGCCTTTTGTATTAGGACTGGATAACTGACCTCCAGAAATGTTTTTTCAGGCGTCATCTTTGCTTGTCAGTTCACCAGTGGGGAAAGATGGGAAGGAAACAGTGGACGCTTGAGGCAGAGTAGAGGCAGGAGGAAGTGTTCCAGAAATGGCAGAATCACTGGCTTGAGAAGCCTCATCCCAAGCCCTGTATTGAGACCCAAAAGAGCAACTGGAAATGGTCTGGCCTGTCCTTACCCAGATAGGGTGTAAGGACTGGAGTGATGGAGATTTTTCCATAGTTCTGTCTTTGTGTGGTTTCTTCTTTCAAAGCTGCATTAGGAAAAAAAAAAAAAAGAAAACAAAAAAACAATGTAATAAATATCTTACCTTCTCTTTAAAAAAAAATCCCAAAATCTTGGAGATCTTCCTGGTACTACTAGCAGAGATTTGCTGAATGCAAGTGTAGCTCTTGAACTGCTGAAGTTTGTGGCCTGGAGGCAGCCATGAGGTTAGATGAGATGTTCTGGCTAGCCCTCTATGGCCTTAAGGGGCTGTGAACATCAGCTAAAACAATGTTACCCTGAATCAAGTTCAAAGTCTATGAATTGAGAATTCAAGCCTGAGCCTAGTTCGGGGGAAAGGAACAAATTCCTGGTATTTGATGACAGTGCAAGAAGTTACTAGGCAGTTTCCCTGTATATGCATAGCAAAAGCCAAATAACTGACTGTGTTCATGTCCAAGACATTTATTTTTTTTATGGAGTGATAACAGAACCTGAAGTGCAATAAATAGTTTCTAAATCTGCATTCATCTCAGTGCTAGTGCAGGCAGACTGGTAATTTTAAAAGCTTGTTGGAAACCTGAGCTTTGATTGGTGCTGTCAGGATAGCTGCTGCCTCTCCCATGGTTTCATAAGGGATGTGTCCCCTAAATTTGTGTCTGGGCCTAAGCCTGCACTATGAACCGCTGGTCCACTTGGCTTTCCTCACCATGGTGTGGTTTCAGTGACTGTGTGACCATGTGTGTGCTGACTTGCAGATGCTCTGCACTTTAGCATGTCCAAAGAAGGACAACAAAGCTGGTGAAGGGTCTAGAAAACATGTCCTGTGAGGAACGGTTGAGAGAATTGGCGTTGTTTTGTCTGGAGAAAAGGAGACTTTGGAGGACCTCATTGTTTGCTACAGCTACCTGAAAGAAGGCTGCAGTGAGGTGGGGGTTGATCTTCTCTACCATGTCTTCGGTGAAAGGATGAAAGGAAATGGCCTTATGTTGTGCCAGGAGGGGTTCAGATTAGAAATAAGGAAAAAATTCACTGAAAGAGCAGTTAAGCATTGAAATAGGTTGCCCAGGGAGGTGGTGTAGTTAGGATCCCTGGAAGCATTCAAGAGGTCTCTGGATGTCGTGCTTCAGGATGTGGTTGAGGGGTGACAATGGCAGCAATGGGTTGATGGTTGCACCAGATGATCTCGAGGGTATCCTCCAGCCTTAATGATTCCATGCTTGGGTGATTGTGTGATATGGGTGGGGATGGCTGTACAAAGCATGACTTGGGGAGCTTGCTGGGCTTCAGATCACTTCCTAGCAGGTTCGCCCTTGAGCTCTGCAGGTGCAGAAACACTTCATCCAGGTGACCACAAACAGGAACTTTAGGCGATGGATGTGAGAAACAGTAAATCCTTAACGGCTGCTCACACAATGAAGTCTGTCAGATAGCAGAGAGCTGATCGTGGAAGTCTTATACCTTTTGTAGGCTAATAGCACAGTCAATGATTGCCAGGAGCTTCATAGATTTTTGGTAGAATTCGTTGTTGTGTAATGATGGAAGAACAAAATATCTGAAGATATTGTGATCTGGCTTTTTACAGGCATTGAAATTGTACTTTATATTGCACTTTCAGGGCCAAAGGATGTGTTATTTCTTTTCTTGCTTGCAAGATGACAAAAAAGCCACCGTGACTTTTTAAAAAAATTACTTCTCCATAGTAATGTCTCATTTTTCTTTCAAAGTCTCAGGCAATACCAAGGTGACAGCAGTAGTTCTGCTGAATGGCACAGGGAACATCAAGATCACTTTGCTGTACTGTTTAGAGCTGTTCAGAGACAGATCCATTTCTACCTTGAAGCTGAACCCTTTGTTAGCGTTCTAAGATGGGAGTGAGGTTTTGCAAAGGACTCATTGGTTCTTTAGGAAGTTGTTTAAGTTTTTTTTTCCTGCTGCTCTGAAAGCATATTTTTGTTTTAACCCATGCTTTGTGAAATTCTGTGTGCTTTTGCTGCCCAAGAAGAAACTTATACCTGTGAGTGGTTAGATTTGATTCAAATCTTCTCTATGCTCAGGTGTAATTAACATGCCAACCTCAAGAAGCTGGCAAATGGCCAGCATGCTCCTCAGCACTGCTAACACATCTGTCACCCTGGCTTGTCAGGAATCAGAGCTGCTTCTGCCTCCAGAAGCAAAAGGGCTTTACTGATGTCAGGACTCTGCATGGTCCAGGAGGCAGAAACAAGTCACCAAGACTGGGTCATTACACTCAAAGCCATCATTTGGTGGGGTCTGCTTGACTTACTTCCTACTTGGTCTCTGCTGTTCTTCTGCTGTCATAGTGGGGCAAAGCAGAAAGGGCAGAAATGTTTCTCTTGTGTCTGAACTCGCAGAACGTTTAAAACTTGGGTAAGTGCCTGGATGGGATGGGCTCAGGATGATCCCATTCTGCATTACAATTCCAGGCAGGGCAGGGTATGTGCTCACACTGTGTGCTGGAATATGTGCGGTCACTGCTCGGAGGGCTGCAAAAATGTGGCACAGATTGCCTGGTCTACTCGTGTCTTTTCTTCTTTGGTCCCCATCACCACAACATCTGAGTAATGTGTCTGGTAAAGCAGGGAGTCAGTAACAAAGGGACCCCTGGTTACTAAAGTTAGAGTGGTGCTGACAGGTGGAGGCATTAGCATCCTTTTATCCTCACCTGGGGTCCAGACATGCTTGTGTTGAAACTCCAGAGGCAAATACATCCTTTGCCAGGCTTTGCATGTTCCCTACACTGACTGGTCCCTGCTTGGGTTCCTTCAGAGAGCAGTGGTGAATGAGAGGGATGTGCAGGCCCTGGTGCCTCCAAGGCTCCTCCAAGGTACATAGGGCTGCTTCTTAGTTTCACAGAAGATACCTCTGGAACCTCAGGCAAGCGTCCTGTTCCTCAGGAAACTGAATATTGCTCTCTAGTACCCTCTAGGGTTCAGAAGACACAGAACCTGGGAACTCATGATTTGAGATGGGAGCCCATAGGAACAGAACTGTGAGTTGGCAAGAGTTGGAAGGAGACACACTGGTCACCTCACAAGTACTCCAATCCAAAGGGCTCTGAAGCACTGTTTTCCACAGGGGTGTAACTTGCTATTGTCTTGCAGGCCAGCCAGAGGCCCTCACATCACCTCTGTCCCACCTGCAGGGCTGACCCAAGCAGCAGATGGAAGCAAGTGACTCACCACCTCCCAGCCAAGTCACTGAATCAGAGTATTTAGAGGCAGAGGCGTGGTAAGGATACTTGGGTTAAATCCTGACACTAAAACAATGAGCCTGAGGGGTCTTTATTGTCCATGACAGTGTAGACAATAATATTTTTGTTACCAGAGCAATTGCTAGGGGGATGTGGAGACAGCAAGCCCTCTACATACCACAAGGCACAAGAAAATATTGCTCAAAAGTTGTGTCATGTTTTGGATTGTTATTCTTGATTTATTGCTTCTCCCTGCCTCTGGGGATGCAGTGCTGAGGCAATCCAGGAGTAGGGATGCTGCATTTTTGGAGCACAGTCAGGGCTGGACCATCAGCATTATTTGTAAACACAGCTTAGGTCCCTCACCAGGAATAAAAGCCATTTATCCTACAAACAAAGCTTGTTCAGCTGCAGGCCCCTAATACTGACACTTCGCTTTTCCCCTATTTTGTAAGCAGAATATAAGCTTAATAATTTTCATATTTTATTGATAAGGTAGCTATCTTTTTAGTCCCCTTTTCACTTTTCTTGCACTTGGACTTGTAGAAATGAGTCCAACTCTAGGCTTCTCTACATTAATTTCTTCCTAGAAAAAGCAGGCTACAGGTGTTTCCAGGAAAATTTGGCCCCAGCTCAGGTCAAGAGATCTCTCTGAGCTGTTTCTTTTCCTTTACAGGGTCTCCAGGAAGAATATCTGCCTCTGGTCTTGGGGGAGGATCTTCTGGGAAAGGGGCTTGAGCAGGGGGAAGTTTGAGGGAGTGCCAAGGGAGAAAGTGGCAGGAGGTTTTGCTGCAGGCCAGCAGGGAGGGAGAGCACTGCAGTGGATTGGCCTCAGCCCCTGACAGAAGGATATCCTACATGCCACCAGCAGGACCTACTTGGATACAGCCTTTAAGGGAGTTAGGAAAAATGTCCTTGAAGAAATGGGGTTGCATGGGGTGTCCTTTCAGCGAGGCTAAGAGAGGGAAATAGCGGGACTTAATTCTCCTGTCCTGTGGAAAGAAAGACAGAGGAGGGTTATAGCTTATCCTAGAGTTATCCCTGTGGTTCAGAGCAGCCAAGGGAGACATCCAGCTAGATTTCAGTTGTGTGAGGGTCAGCTTGAAGAGAAGGAGGAAGTTGCAGTAGGACACAGCAACCTGAAAACTCAGTAGAAGTTAGGGTGCAACACATGGTAGAGCCTGCCCTGACATGAGCAGGAACGGACCGCTGGCTTCCCTGCCACGTCCCTCAGTGAACAACTTGCCAAGGTGTGAAAGACCCTGCCTTGCCACAGGAGGCAGGGCTGTGCCTGAGCTTGGAAACTGGAGAAATTATCTGTGTAACAGGAGGGAAGCAACATCGGGAAAGAAAGAGCTCGAAACCATGGAAACGGGTCTCCCCCCTCCTTCATTTCACTCCCATCTGTATTTCCCAGAATAGACATTGAACTCTGGTTTCTTTTGATGAGACAGACTTGGGTCAGTGAAGTTGAGAGTGAAATGGCCATTGCCAGGCTAGGTGAAGCAAAAAACCAAAATGCTCTCTTCCTCACTTCTCCTCCTGAAGCGGCCTCTTCATCTAGAGGCAAATTAACAGTCGCTCTGTCAGGTCACAAAGTCAGAGGCCAGGATTAGTATGAAGGGCTTCTAGGCAAACAGCCTAACTTTCCTCATCTCCTCCTTATCTTGTTTGGTGCCAGTGATTCATTTTCTCAACGGCAGATCTATTGGCCTTTTGAGCAAAATCCTGACATTTTAGCTTGGCTCCAGAATTTCCCTCAAGATTTTGTTTTTAAGTGCATACAGACCACACTGCCCATATTGCAGATCCAGTAAGATTTCAGCAGCCACTCCACCCACTGCTGTTCGCACGCATGAGGAAAAATCTGTGCCCTAAACTTTTAAGTCTGGGAGGGCTGGGGAATGTAAGGATGAATGGTGTGAGATGGCTGTAGAGTCTTCCAAGGTAAATTGAGATATGGAGAGTAATTGATGAGGGAAAGGGCAGCTGAAACCAAGGACAAGGGACAGAGTGAAATGGAGGAGGAGGAGGAAAGTCTGATTATGCATATGTGGAAACAGATGATGCAGCTGGAGGTTACTGAGGCCTTCTTTGATTCAGCCTTCAGAACTTGTGTGTTCATTCATAACTACTGAAAAGGATCAGTTACACTCAGGTAATGTTTGAAGAAGAGGGCGGCACTGATGGGCGTCTTGCTTGAAAATGTACAGGGGGAACATGGAACTCCTGGGAAGGGCTATGATGGCTTATGATGACTATGCAGTGACAATACATCCTCCTTTATCTCTGCTTGGCTTATACTAGCCAACCACCAAGCACAAAAATTATTCCACCACAGCCTCTCTCCCTCACTTAAAAACTAAAATAAACCATCTGTTCAGAACAGCCTCTTTATACTGATGCACCAAGATAGGCATGCTATTAACGAGGCAGACACATAGTCCATAAGAAAACCTTTCTACTCATTCATCTCCATCTCCAAATACGAGATGTAGAGAATAGGAATCTCCTTCTAAGATGGTGAAAGGATAAAATTAAAGACAAACAACCTGAAGATGAAACTGGGGATGCAGTGAGAGGTGTCTCCACAAGCAAAAAAGAAATATTCCTACTGGAGATTACTGGATAGACATATAGGGATATATGCTCTGGCATGTACCAGGTTGCAGAGAAACACCTAGAGGGAACAATTTCTAGCTAAAAGACATTCCAAACTGAGGCAAGAAGTTTTCACTCTAAGCAAGGGGAGAGAAGGGTCTCTTGCTTACCTCAAGGACTCTGGCACTCAAGAGAGGTAATGAGAACAAGGAGAGCTTCTGCATACGAAGACAAGCCATACTTCTTAAAACAGCGCCGAACACACTCTGTTCTTGGCAGTGCTTGGGCTTCAGCTGTGTTGAGATCAGGCTCAGCTGCACCCCTTTGCAGTAATTGCTAGCACAGATATGCAGCATACGCAGCGCTGGGACTCCATGAGGAACACGGCCGCTTAGATGGATGCTCAGATTGCAGAACGCCACACTGAGCCATCCCGTCGCCTCCAGGAAGTCTAGTGTACAAAGCATTTTCAAAAGCTTTCATCATGACAGACACTACAGGGGGCTGAGGAAGAAGCCTGTGGTCACACTAACCTGTGCAAGCTGGGGATCTGTGGAAAATATTATTTCTGGTATATGGAGAGGAAGCCTTCCTTTTTGCAGTGGTATTTCTGACATGGTTACAACTCCAGAAGCAGTGGAGAGCTCCTGGCTGGAATGTTGTGGGCATCTTGATACTGGAGAGAGCAATAAAACTGGCGAAAAAGCTCTGTTTTATGTAAGAGCAAGCGCACGCTACAGGTGCCCTGCCAAGTGAAAATACAACTGGGTTTATGGCCTTGTTTGTTTGTTGACATTGTGTAATCAGGACAAGAAAGTAAAATGGGAAGAGGGAAAGGTTTGCTGTTTCTCAGAAAGAAATAACAAAGCTTTTGCATTGGCATTTTCTTTGATTCTGATATATGTTTCAGAACCTACAGATGTCTCCTGTCTAAACTTACAGAGTGGTTGTTAACAACAACACTATTCTTTTTCTATTTTTATTAGGCATCAGTATTAAGAAAAATAAATTAGTCCTTCTACTTAAAAGTCAACATGCTTTTTCTTATGATGTAGGAAGTGCCAATAGCTCTCGCGCCATGTCTTTATGTTCAGGTTATAAGAGTCTGAGTATGAAAATAGAAAGAAATCACTCCTTTTAAAATGCTATGAAAACATTGTTAAATATCTACCTCTTGAAGTCTATAAATTCAATCAGGTTTTCTTTGGAGGCAAATTTTAAAGCATCCTTGAATTACAATGCCGTAATTCAGAAATTTAGCAGAAGAACCACATTTAGACGCAATCAGAGATTTTGAGCAATTGTTTTTCCTTGGTTTTAATTCCCATTATCCTTTTCTTTTTTCTTCATATCCTTTCTGCCCTGGTTTTTAATTCCTAGTGGAGGTCAGACATCCAATTCTGATTGATTGCCGTGGAAATAGCGATGAGGCAAAAGTGACAGCAGTGACATCATGGGAGAAACAGATGGCGAGAGCTGATGAACTTCTAAGAAACAAAGACACTTCTGCCAATAACTGTTCCTAGAGAACAAGAAAAACAAAACTGAGAAAAACAATCCCAGTTCATAACACAGAGTGTAGGGAAATTACTCCTTAGCAGTAGACTGTCTGAAAGGCAGAAGAACTAGAACTGTGGATAGCTTTTTGAACTCCACTAGGCCTTTGACATAAATTAAATTAAAGCAGTGTTTAATACTTGTAGAGTAGATCGTGCAGGGTGCAAAATCTCCCTGACACTTCCACATTATTGGGAAGGTTGTTTGGAGCATGAAACTCACAAAAACCTTCCTCTTCTCAGGCATTTTTGGAAAATTTGCTTTTGGGCAACAAGACTCCCCACAACAAACCAGGCTTTGCGGTTATAAAGTGATCTTGGTGTCTTCAATAATCTGATTGAGATGCTGACATTGTGTGAATGTAGCTAAATTTAGAAAGGAATATGGATAAAGTGACAGTCTGCCCTGCTAATAAAGAAAGGAAAGAACAGGAATATGCACCAGTGCTTGTCTGTTTCCTTATATGAAAAACCTGAAGAAATGGCTGATTTGGAGAAGAGGGTGTCAAGGTTTCTGAGCTTCATTCTACCACCTATCATAATATTGGCATTACAATTATTCTGGTGCCTAAATATGAGAGTATTTTGTGATTACAGGGTTGATTTAAAGCCTGCTGTCTGGGGTTTCTGGTCTGCATCATCACTGCCGGTAGTAATTGCAATGTCTGCTCTTGGGGGAGTCTGAGTGTAGCCTCCTCTCATGAGATGGACAAAATGAGGCCTCACTGGGGATAAGGTGCATGCTGTGCTAATGAAGGCAAGTGAGTTGATACACCTTTTTAGACAATGGAGACAATGGAGTATTTTGCCTCCCATTTCTTGAGGGACACATGATCTGGCAGTATGAAGACTGCATGTGCTCAGTGATGCCAGACAAGCAGCTCTTCCCTTGAATGAAGTTTGCTGTAAAGTCATTCTTCCTCTTGCTGAGACAAGGCAGTTTGGTTCCACTGATGGCAGCAGAAATACTTGAATTGAAGTGGCTGGGTTTGAGGCTGAGGCTTAAGCCTGGCTGTCTTCAGGCATGTGAGCAGATACCTCAAAAAAGGATTAAAGGGTCATGATTCCTTCGTAGAAAATACTCTTCCTTCTTTGCTGTTGCTATTTGATCACATCATGGAAAACACATAGATATTACTTCATGCACTACAAAGACCCAAAGCCCAGTGACTACTGAAGTGGCTTTCTATTAGGCACTTTGAGGATCATACACTTTCATCTCCCTTAACTTTTGATGTTTATGTTTGAGCTTCTGCTCCAGGCAATCTTTATAGCCAATGGAGAGAGATAGGCACTTCCAGGACTTGGCTCATCTGAGTGCTTTTCAACATCTACCTTAAAATGAGATTATCATGTCCCAGAATGCCTGTTTCTCTCTGCTGACTGTTAAAGTACGTCTAGACGTCTAGCTCTGATGTAAATGCCAACATCTGGACAGGTTTATCCCACAAGCAAAATGTCCCCATGTAAAATCCAGAGCAATTACTATGTTTTCTTGAAAGGACAAACACCCAAATGAGGGCTGAGTGCAGCGAAGAGTGAGTCTGAAGAGAAATCCAGGAAGAAACTGATCAAATTTCCACACCACTTCAAGGCCAGTAAGGATCAGAATGGATGTGGAGGCCTGTCTCATCCCCTTATCTATGGATTTTGTGGGAAGAATTTGTAGATTTCAGAGGGAGGAGCCAGGAGGATCTGAATGTTTTGATATGGTTTGTAGGAATGAGCTAATAAGTACTGGCCCTGTATGTAAATGAAGTTACATAGTTCTATTAGCCTGAACTCTATGATAGTGCTCTGGCTTTAAGACATGACCTATTATATGCAAAGGGTCTAAACATTTTTGGGGGAAAAAAACAAAGAGAGAAAAAGAAGAAAAAAGTCTAAAAAGGAAAAAAATTGAAAGAAAATATAATGCTTTGATGTTCGAGGGGAACACAGAGTCACTATGTCTTAGATCATTCTGTGACAGCTGTACTGTTTTTCCACAATAGGAGCAAAAAAGCAATCCTAGGTGGAGTGTCACCAAAGGAGACTGCTTCTTTTATCAGATCCCCCCAGAACAAAGGACCCTACAGATAGCTGTTTTCTCACATACTTGAGAATACTTGACAATTTTAAAATTTCTATCTTTTCTACCCCCACTCTTCCATCAAACCAACAGATCATGAACTATATCTCCTTAAATTTGGTCCCTTAGATACTGCAGCTTTAGAGTTGCTGAACTTGACCAAGACAGCACAACATATTATTTGGTGTTCACTCATATGCAGAGGTGCATTTTCCTTTTTCTTTTCTTAAAATTTCCTTCTTGGAAATTTAAGATGCATCTGTTCCTGTTGCTGCTTGTAAAGGCAATTACTATTTTTGTAAGCAACACTCTCTGTGTGACCACAGTATATATTTATTACTGAGTTTTCTGCTGTAATAGTCAGTTAAAATTCATTTAGTGCAAGGAGTAAAATACTAGTGTGACTAGTGGAAAATAAACCAGCAACAAATGTCCTACATAGGTGTATTCATATACGACTTGTTATAAAATACAGCATAAAATATGAGAGGAAGAATGTTGCTATAATTAAAAACAAAGGACTGGAAGCAAGAATATCTGGTTTCTGCTTTTGGCTGTGTCACAGACGCTCCATGTGGCTATGGAAGGATCACTTCTTTCTCCTGTGGGTTTCCCCATCTGGAAAATGGTCTAATGATACCTTCCAAAAAGGTGCTTGGGAAGCATAACTCATTAATATTTGTAAATATCCAGGGATCAAAGGGCCTGTAGATATACAATATAACATATTATTATGCTGCTGCTCTTAGCCAATTTCCCTTCTCTGTAAAGATGAGCTCTTTGAATTTATTGCTTTTGACCCAGGAAAATTGCCCCATGGGACTCTAAGTTTTTATTGACTCCAGATGAAGTTTTCTCATGTTTACAAATAAAGTGATAACTTACTGACCTCTAATGCCCACCGTGCAAGCCCTCCCTTGGATCTGGTTCTCAGTTCTCCCTGGTGCATGGCCACAAGAAAAATGCCACATTTCTGGTGAGCAGGACCAGTTTTGTCTCTCATAGCTGGATGGCTCCTGTGGGGATAGCACAGAGAGAAATGCCTGGGTGGGAGTTTTGAGAGTAAGAAGCACAAAGCAGGCACAGGCAGCTCAGCTCTGACATAAGGAGTGGTCACAGCTACAGATATTTTACAGACCATGACACAATGCTGTTCTAGTAACGATTGGTCCTGTTTTCCCTGCTCTGGGATGCAGAGAGTTTACAGGTCTTCTAAGGAGGAAAATCACTTCTGCAGCTGCTCTGCTGAACCGGAAGAGCCAGAAAGCAGCTCTTGCAAATTATTTTCTCCAACTGAAGAGAATATATATTACCAAACCAAAAGGGTTTTGGAAACGCTTGAAAATAACATTAGAGTTATAAACTTCCAGCTATTGGAGTTTGAGAGTCTGAAAGTGCTGGAGTCCACTGGTAGATAACATTTCCACAGAGTTATTCTGCATATTTGCAGTCAAAGTGCTTCGTCAGCCATTAAAAATCAGAATTTACCTCAAAATTAATTTATTGTTATTTTGATGTTCAGGCACATCTGAAAAAGATTTCACTCTGATAAGATGAATGGGTAGCTTTTACTTACTGAATACTTATGTCTTTTGGAGGTGAATAGAAACTCTGTTTTGCTAAAAATAAAAATGTGTGAGCATTTCAGATATAGCTGCATTTCTCCAAATGCACTGTATGACCCACTACAGAAAAAAAAGTCTGATGGCCTAAAGCCAACATTGGCTAAATTAGGGACAGAAGTTTTACCCAGAGGAAAACTGCTTTAGTTTTGGGTAATTTTTAAATAAAATTATTATTCAAAAACGTTAGCTTCATGGGAACAAGAGGTTGCAGGAGAGGCCACAGCTGGCCACTTTGAGCAGGAAATTATTAACAATTCTTATCTTCTGGAATTTCAGTAGATTTGGTTGGTGATCTTTATAGAATAATATTTATCTTTCCCTGGTGGACTTTCTCTTTGTCTCCACCAGCTATCACAATTATAACCTGGCATTCTGCATGAGTGGTCTTGCAACGGTGAGACAAGGGAGCCAGGAGCAAGGACAATAGAATTAGGGTTATGGTTGGCAAATTGTGAAGACTTTTTGTTTAAAGGTTGGATGGTAATTACAGAAGATTAGTGTTTGTGATTACTAATGGTCCTTGAGTCCTCTCTCCCATGTGAGTCTTTGCCTGTACAGAGCAGCAAGTAATTGCATGGAGTGAGACTTTTTTTTTTAATATGCTGTAATGTGAGTTAAGATTTCAGCCTGGTTTTTTTTCCCCTTCCCCTGTTCTGTGTTTATGAAGGAGAGGAGAAATATTAATATTCTTTAGAGATATCTGATGTTCAAAATTTTCTCATTCAAATTCATCTCTTCCTCAACCTCTCACTGCCTTGGGCAAAACTTCTCCTTTTCTTCCTACACCACCTTATCTGTCCTTCATCACTCATAAATACCCTAGAATCTATATGGTTGTATGACTATTTTTGCTTACACTATCTTGAGCTGTTCCTGCTGCATATGCAATAGTAAACAATAACACAAACTGATGTTGTTTTTTACTCTTTGTATACAAATGTGCCTAGTCCCAGTTGTTGGGAAAAGTGGCTCTTCACTTCCCTGTTTGAAAACTGGTAGTGTTTTGTGGGTTAACAGTGTGAGAAATGTCCTGCCACAGAGGAAATCAGGACTGGATTCCTCACCAGATAAGCCAGAGATATACTGAAAGTTTAACCTATTGCTAGTGGGGCTGTTCTGCCTCTTTTACATCAAGATCTGTGCTCCCTTCCTGCTTTAGTCAGAGTGGTTTTGTGGTGATGTGCAGCCCACAGACCAGGTCACACACTGGCCTGTTGTGTTGGTAGGCATATCAGGGTCCTTTTGTGCAAAAGCCTGAGATGTATTTTTCCTCATGAACCAAATTCTGAAAGAGAGAGTAGGTTGGGGCAGAGGGGGAACTTCAGCAAGAGTTACAGTCTTATTTTGGCAAAAAGACATTGCCAGAGAGATGAGATTATCCCATGGGTTTCTTGAGCCTCTGCTTTCTCCAACTGGAGTAATACTCCTGTTTTTCATCTTTGGAGTTTAGCAGCCTTGCCACAAAGTTCTCTACACACAAAGAAAATGCTCAGAGTAGCTTCAGTGTGCTCAGGGTCAGGCCTTCTAATGGCCTGATGGGATCTGGGGACCACAAGAAATATGAGGTGCAAGGCCAGTTGCATTTCACTCTGGAATTTTTCTATCTTCCCACAGCTAGAATACGTTCCCTGGAAAGCCCAACTAACATGCCCCTCCATTAGCTGGATGTTAATTATTACCAGCTATCTCAGAAACGGAAATCTTGACTCATTTTTCCCCTTAATCCCTATCTTCAGCAGAAAAGTCCTGTCTTCAGAGGGTGGCTGTCAGGATGGGATGGGCCATTCCTTTGAGAAGGAATCTATCTGGCTTCTTAGGAATAACAACAATACTAATAAGTTAATTTTTAGCAATCTCTTTCTGCTGAGGTTATGACCATCCTGTCAGAGGGCGCAGGTGATGGGTTTGCACTTCCACTTCCAGCTATGAGTCATGCAAGGCGTTAATGATATCCCTGTTCTCACACCTGCCCAGTGGCACTCCTTTGGTGCTTTGAGTCTTTCCTACCCCGGCATGTGCAGGCAGAACTTCCGGGGCTCAGGTGCGTGTGTCTCCACAGGCATTTTTAATTTGTAGCATCAGTTGAAGAGGCACTCCTCATTGTTCCCCTCATCCAGGCTGAAACTCATGCCCTGTCGAAACACGTGGGTGAGGGATATTTAATCCCACATACCTCCGAGGCGTGGGAGTAGGTGTCATTGTGATTTTTCGCGGTGTTTTACGCTCACACTTTGGAGCAGGCAGGAAGCGGAGGGTGTCGGGGATGGGGCAGGCTGCTGCGAGCGCCCAGCGCGCTGCGGCCGGCAGGGGGGAGTGTGGGCAGCGCGAAAAGCCGGGCGCTTCTCTCCCCGGGGAGAATCTGGCCAGCCCACCAAAAATGCTGCCAGGGTGTGAATGCCGGTGCGCGACACGGCTGTCTGCCCTGGCTCCCTTCCCCGCTCTCCCACAACGCTGGAGTGCGGCGTGGGCCAGTTGACAGTCACGGGAGTTTCTTTACCTGCTCAGAAGTTGCCTTTAGCCGCCCCCAAACTGCCCGTGACTCGAGTGGGAGGCACGTACACTGCTGCTCCCTGGAGCTGGAGAGGCGTCTGGAGGGTCTTCTCCCAGAAACATCTCTTGAGATGGAACAGTAGGAATGGGGTTGGAGGAATGTGGAGACTTGAGGACACCAGGATAGGAATGGAGCCGTGGGGAGCCAGGAGTGGCCTGTGAGAGTTTGAACCTTGTGGAGGGCAAGAGCGAAAGCGATGAAGCAGACTGCTGCTTCTGGGTACATCAATGAAGAAGGAAAAGAGGCTGTCAAGAAGGGAATTGCAACTGGATGCAGAGAAATGGCACTGATTGACCAGCAGGTAGGTGTGAATCCCTATTACAATCAGAGCAAGCAACAAGTACAGCCACAGAATGAAACTTCTATAATAGATCAAGAAGCATAGGTCAGAAGGGACTGTGGTGACTATCTCATCTGATTTGTATAACACCTGACAAAGAAACTTCCTGAGTTTGTCCCTGTTTCACTTAAGGAGAAACATGCTATTTTCTAGAAAGCTGTCTAGAAAGATTTCCAGTTTTCAGAAAATCCACCAGAGCTTCTTGTAATTTTCCTAGCTTGTATTTTTTCCTCATTTCTAATCTCCAAGATTTCCTTGCATTGTCTCCTCCCATTGGCTCTTTCAATATTTGTAACTGCTAAAGCAAGGACAACCTTGTTGTTGCATTCCCGTCTCCAGTATAAGGCTCTTATATGCCATTACCAAATCACCCATAGCCTTCTCTTTCCTCCAAAAATGGGCTACATCATGGCGACCCTTCTCCATGGCATCTTTTTCAGTGCTGCAGTCATCCTCTGGCTCTTCTCAGCACCCTCCTGACTCCTCCCTGCCCATGCAGTGTTCCCAGCAGCAGTTTTCTTGGTGCTAAAGGCTGGCATAATGCAACCTCCCTTTTCCTGTTTAATAGTTCCTGTTTTGCAGCCCAGGATCTTATTACCCTTGACACTGTATTTCACTCTGGCAGGTACTTCCATGACCTCCAAGTCCTCTCCAGATTTCTGGCTTGCTTGGGTAGAAAGTCCTTTTTGGTAGGAGGACTCCTCCTTTCTGCTACAGCTGAGTCATACATTTCTGCATTAAAATACATCGTGTTTGCATGAGCCCATGCAATTCGTATTGTTCTGCACCAAAGACATCCTCTTCACCACTTAATAATTCCATCTTTACACTATCTGCACTCTTCAACAGGAATCATTTTGTACACCTTTTTGAGTTGGATTTGAATGAGCTGGGCCAAAAGCACCAACTATCAGTGACTCTTCACTTACAGTATCACTTTCCAAGACCTACTAGTAATCCAGTCTTTAACCTTTTTAATAAGATCCGTGCATATTTTCTATCCTTCTATGGCATGAACTAAAATGGCCTGAAGAAGTTAAAAAATTACATCAACTCTTTTACCTCTGTCAAGCAAACTTGTAATCTTGCTGATAAAAACTGTCATTATACCATGTTGTTCCATGGTTTTCTGTGTATCCAGGCTCATTGATGCAAATTATACTATCCCCTTGAATTAGCTCTTCCTAATTGAAAAGCTCAGGAATGGAGGTTTCCCCAGCTCTCTGGACATTGTGCTGCAGTGCTACCCAACATTCCTGTTTTACCCATGGTAATATTGGTACAGTGCCACCTTATTTCTAGGCATATGAAATCTCTTTTGCCAAACTTATCAAAGCCCCTCAGAATCTTTTCCTAACACACTTTTTAGTGCTTTGCTGACTGGGGGTTTTGTGTGTGTTCTAAATCATTACCTTCAGGTTTCTTTTGCCTCTGTTACATTTGTAAAAACCATCATAGTCCCTTTTGGGAAGAAAATGTGTCATCACTGTCCAAACTCTGCAACAGCCATATTTGTTGGCTACAGCTGTTCTCTGTATCATTGTAAGATAATTATTTCACCTGTAGTACAACAAAGTAATTGTCTTGAACTAGTTTTTGATATCCTTTGGTTCTACTCTGCTTAAAAAAGCTGTCTTACTGCCCTTAAATCTCCTGTTCACAGATATCTTCATCTTTTGCTCCCCATGCCAATTTTATACAGTTTCAATCAATTAAATGACATTAATTTTTGCTACTAGTTTCTCTCTTCCCCCCCATATCTACATATACACAAATCCATACAGAGACCAACATCTAAATATTTAATTATTGCTTTGTTTTCCCTCCAAACCACTCTTCTTTCTCAATTACGATATTTCAGCACCAATAAAAATACTCAGTGTCCTAACTATTCCACTTTTTTCTGGTTTCGGTTCTCTCCCATCTCATTTAGCTCAAATGAACTGTTTTCCACTTTGAAAACTGGCCTTTTAAAACCTTTAGGTTTGTATATGAGCAGTTTGGACTTTATTCTGTTTGCCTCTAACAAATCACATTGAGTCACGCTCGTTTCACTCTTAACTAATCAATAATTAATTTTCAGTTCCGTAGTTACTAGTCTGCACTGTAGTGCAGAATACTAATAGGGAATTAATTTCCTCCGGAGGAAAATGTTCTGAAAGGTCCATCCTCACCCTTTCTACCCCACTCTGCCTCCATTCTGCCGGCAAAGATGTGTGCAGCTCTTGTGGGGTCACCTTCCATGTTAGCCTAGGCACGACCAGTGGTGGTCAGAGTAAAATATGTACCAATTGCATCTTCTGGGAGGCAGCTGACTGTTTTGGTCTTAGACCTGCAGTGCTTTGGAGTTGGACATGCTTTGGTGCCTTCAGGAAAGAAGCAGCCAGCAATAAATCACCCTGAACAGTTTTTTCCTGTTTGCCAGCAGATGACTGTCCCTAAAGTGTCTACAATGACAGAGCACAGTCCATCTTCTGAAAGAAAGCACAGAGGCACTGTGCTGGCTGGCTACAGCTGTGTGCTTGAGTGCCTCCATCTAACTGTTGTCCATGAACATGCAGGGACATCCATACGGCCCACATCCTGATTCTTGTCTGGTTTCTGCTACCTGGCCATGTCTGGGGACGAGATCACTCCTGCACTGGGAGCCTGCCTTAGTGATGACCCTATCCGAGGCCTTCATTCTCCCACATGTCCAGATACAGAGGTAGGATGCCAGGAGAGCAGTATCAGCATGATCCTCTCTGTCTTCCCCTAACCAGAATGGGTCCTGGATGTGGGAGAACAGGTAGCTGACCCAACAGCTGCTCTCTGAAGCACATATGCACATTGCTGGAGAAAAACGCAGCCAGCTCAGGCAACCTCAGCAGCTGCTTAATGAATTTTGACTCGTACTAATTTGCCAAACTTTTGACAGGATGAAATTGGCACTGGCTGATGCAGTTCTTTCATTTACACTGCTCAGTCTGGAACAAAATGAAAGGCAAGTGCTTTAGACTGAAACCTGGCATGAGCCCCCAGCCACCAGCCTCAGCTCTCTGTCACACAGGATGCTGTCCAGCAGTGAGGCCAGTCTGCACATGGTCTGCACCTGGGTCAAGAATGCATGTTATTAAAGAAGGCAACTCCCTTGGCAACCACTCCATTTTTCAAGGTGGTAGCCCTTGGGCTTCTCAGTGTCTCTTATTGCATCAAAGATGCTGTTACACAGTGAACTGAAAGGTTGTCCTCTTCCTGTGGAATTCTCCAGGCACCATCCCTTGGGTGAAGAGCTACAGACCTTCTACCAGCACCTCCTCTTGCAAGCTCTGCATCATCTTGTCATCATGCGCTCTGCCCAGCCCAGTCTTGTGTGCTCAGACCTCTCTTGAGCCCCAGAAAGGGCAGAAACAAGGGTACATGCACAGTGGGTATGTTCAACAGTGAAAGAGCTGAAGTAGAGAACAAGTAAGTAATTTCTCTTCTATAATTCACCTATTCCCTTCAAGGACTTCAGAGCCACCTTCCTTTCAAGCAAAAAAGGCCAGCAAAGTCACAGGCCCAAATGGTGCTTCAGCAGAACTTTGCAGCTGGAGCCATTCACCATTGCAGGGTCCTTCTGCTGAGAACCATGAAAGATCAAAGCAAACTCCCCAAGTGAAATGCAGTGAGATGTGTCAGTGTGCAAAGAGGAGAGTGAACAGACATGTCAGAGACAGGACGGCTGGTCTCCAGAGCCAGGCTGGCTAGTTAGGCATGGTGCTCCATGAAACACACTTATTCTTGTATTGAGTTTCCTGCCTGGCTTCGTTTGCCTAATTATTTGTTTTCACAGATAGCACTGGTTTGTGCAATCATTTTCTTTGAAAATGGAATTCAGCTCATGTTATTTCACCTAAATGGGCTGATGTTGAGTAAAGCAAAAGTTGTTTTGCTGATAGCCCTGGTCCCCAGCCAGTGAGTGTACCTGGGATGTTACCTCAGAGAACAGTTTTCTTGTCCCAGTGTCAGGTGTGTCCTAGGGCCCCAGCACGGCACTGTGCATGGCACTGGGAGACATAAAAATTGACCTCCCCAAAACTAATGGCACACAACTCCAGCTGTGGCATAAAGATATTTTGGATGGGCAGGATGGCTTTTTGGCATCCAAGCTTCAGGGTCATGAGCATTAAAAGGTAAAGTGATTGAAACTTTATTTAGTTCAGGGTAAATAGGGTGTTTAGGGCTTTTGCAACTTTTGAGTGTGTAAATGAGAAAGGAAGATGGAAAGAAATGGCATGCTGCTGTTTCTAAAGTGTGAATGAAACTATATTCTGACTGGCCTGCTTCTCTTGTATGGGCAAGCTGGTTGGCTCGGGACATGGGCTCTCCACATATAAATGCATTCCGGTAAGAGCTGTTCCATGAGTCACTTTCAGCGAAGACAAACTGTTCAGTACTTCATAGCAAGCGGTTTTGGAGCAAGGGCTATGGATTTTCCTTTGCTAGGGAAGTGGCCTGCTCCTTCATGACTGCTGCACTCTCACATTGCAATGACAAGAGAGCACTGCCCTGCACGGGTTTGGAGCACTGGCCTGATGGTCCTGTGCTGTCCTGCAACACATGTACAGATGGATGCTTGTCCACCCCAACTCAGCTCTTGTGAAATGGCCAGGAAGGGGAGGGCTTAAACCTGCACAGCGTTTTCACCTACCAGGATAGAGACAATATTTTAGATTCACTGGTGATTTACAAACTCACATCCCTTCCTCTGTTTGTTGGCCTTCAAAAAATTTAATATTTAATATTTGGGAATACAGATAATATGAAAAGCAACTTCTCTATCAAACTACAGATGTCAAAAGCTATGCTCTTTGACCTATAGTTCAGTTCCAGAAAAACCACTTCTTTTCAGATGAGCAGAAAATAAACTGGAAATGACGAAACTGATCATATGTTTGAACCTAATTTTGTTGATGGATGGCATTTGTACTAGTAGCTGTCTCTATGGTTTTTGTTTTAAATCATTTGGGGTTTTAATATTGACCTTTCTGTGAATTGGTGACATCAGAAAACCTATTACCCAATTCAGATTTTGCCAATCTTCTTCAAAAGCAGTTTTATTTATGAATATAGTATTTGTAAGAAAGGAGGCCTTTCTGACATGTCAGGCATTCTAAGCCTTGGATACATTTTGTCCTACTGGTGTAAGTGAAGTTTTCCCAGAACTGACACCACTGAACTGTTGTCTCAAGTTAAAGCTGTTTTGGACCAAAGTTCCTTCCTCCAAGATTTGGCCTCAGAACTCAGTTTTGAAATGCTAAGAGGAAAAAAAAAATTTATTATAACAAAAAAGAATTTTTATTATATTTTATATTATATATATAATATTTTATTTTATTCTATATTATGAAATTATAATTAGCAAGGAGGAGGCCAGTGCTTTTGCCCAAGGATGAGGTAGGTTCTCTCTCAGCTCCTTTTCTCAGGAAATGCTATACACCCTGCATTTCAGTTCCAGAGCTGAGAAGTGCTCCCCCAGGAGACTGAGAGCTGGAGAATTTAGGAGCCTTCTAACAAACTATTTGGCCTTATTTTGATCTTTATTTAGCTGGGGTATTGCCCAGCCTTTTTAGGGATGCGAAAGTGTGGTTCTGGGCAGCCAGCCACCAAGGTGTGTGGGCATCTGTGGAGTCTAAAGACAGAAGGATTTAAGAAAACTCCCCTGCTTTGACCAACCCAATGTGCTTTCATGAAATTGCTCACTGAACTGTATTCAATATGCTCTACTTAAGATCCTCACAAAACTGAAATACAATCCTGTGTACACTGCAATTGAAAAGAGTTATAAAATTTCCATTTATCCAAAACAATTCGTAGGGTCTGTTATTTTAAAAAAATTGCATGTTTTTGTAGTGTAGAGCCAGACACTAATATACCTCTGAGATGGAAGCCTTGCAATTGTGTATTATGGTTTGTGGTTTACACATGAGATAATAATCTAGCATAAGTATGAAAATATTTAATTGGCATCCAGCTGCAGATTTTATTGGAGCATCCTTTGGTTGGGGTTTATAGCCTGCACAATTGAGTGGGCAGGATCTCCTGAAGAGATCAGGTCCCAAGTCATTTGTGATCATCCCAGTTTCACCTCCACGAGTTACTTGTGGGAAAGGGGGTGGGAGGAAGAAATGATGCAAGGAGGTCTTCAGTCACCTGTAGGGAAGTGGTGTTTGGGGATGGGGAGATTCCCTACCTCAGACCCTAATTACTGGGAAGAGGCACAGGTATTGTTTTGGTACATAGACATTTCACATCCCTCTGGTACCCTGGGATGGGGAACCACAAATAGCCAGTAACTGCTCTCTGGCTTTTCACTCTACATAAGTTATACCTCCCACACCCACACACCCCCCATCTTTAATTGCAGAGGGGCTTTTGAGTCTCACCAAGCAGATGAGAGGAGGTAGGGTCAGCACTTGTTGGCACCATGCCTCTGTGGCAGGCCTTCTGTGGCTTCTTCCTTCTAGGGGAGCACTGGTGAGTGGCCAGAGAAAAGACATGACCTGTGGCAAGGTGTGCTCATGATCCTGTCCCCGGGTCCCCAGAATTTATTCTGACTGTCAGATCTGTGGGCGGGAGGGATTTCTTTCTGGATCAGATAGACACCACTGGTTGGGATTTGCTACCTTTCTCTTTGGTGCTAGTTGTGATAGTTGTGTGGGGCACAACCTGCCACAGCCTGCCACTGCCAGGACTTTGGAGAGAGCCTTGCCCTCTTCCCTTTCTGTGGTGAGTTGTGTTTGTGGTATTTGGCCTTTGCTACAGCTCTGAAGTGCAGTGAGAGGTGCTGGGGGGACTTTGAGGCCCATGGAATGCAGACTAGGTGCTTTGTGGGTTACTCTGGACTGAAGTCCTGTTTGCTTGTCTTTGCAGAGGACTGTTCAACTTCTGTGTCTCTGTTATTGTACTCATTTGGTGCCTCACTGAGGTTGTTCTGATTTGATTGTTGAATAGATTTATTTATTGTTCAAGTCAATATTGCTAAATGCCACTTGATTTGCAGGGGAGGGATAGGCATACTTGAGTTTAGTTTTATTTTTATTTGGTAGTTACCAAAATGTCGAAATCTGAGATCAAGCCATATCTCCTTCAGCGAGCAACATGTGTGTAGCACCTGGGACAAACATCAAGTGATCAACCTCAGACAATAGAACAGTTCTCCTGAAATTAGCATTTGGTTCTTAGACCCATAGCCATGAATAACACCCACCCCTTATGCTCAGAATGTAAAATATGAGCTCCAGGACAAATGATAATAAATGAGCCCAAACGAATTCTCCCCTCCAGGAAATGATTTAATAAGTAAAGCTGCCCCATCAGATACTTCTCCAGGGAATGTGATGTAAGTGTAAGGTGAAGTACTATCACAAAAACCGTGTGTGTCTATTCCTACCAGATCTATTAGCCAGGGAAATACAAGTCAGGGTCAGGATGACTATACCCTTAAGCTGACATTGCATATTGTTTTGGCAGGAAGAGCTGTTTTTAGTTTCTTGATCTCTCTGTAGATGTTAAAACAATCCTACTGATGGTTGAGGACCTGTCCTGTTACCTCCACTTACTTGTCACTGCCTCTGCTGCTTGCTGCAAAAGGATGATACAAAGATCTAGTCAGTGATAGGAAAACAGACAAAGAGTAAGGAAAGGGGATGCAGCTCCTCATAACATGATGTGATTATTGACTATGGGAAGGTGTCCAGGGAACAAAATCAACCCAGAAGGACAGAATGAGCGATGGTGCTGTGTGTTCATGAGCATTCTTCCCTCCTTCCAGAGCAGAAGATCCTTGGGAAACTCCTGAGTGACAGAGGTAAGTGAAACTGCCAGTGGGTGGTGCATGGGCATCTCTAATGCTTGCAGATCCGAGCTGAGCGCTGCCCTTACCCGTCACATGTATTCTATTTACATCACAGCAGAGGGAGCGTCGGCAAAGCATCTCAGAGGAACAACCTTTTGTTATACCTACAGATGATCCCTTCCCTGTTAGTGCAACCGACACAAAAATAATCACAATAATAAGACTCATGCAATTAATTGATTCACCATTTTGCGACCATTGCAGCCAACTTGGCCATAGCTTGGTTGCTGCATCTTGTGTCCCTGTGATTTCTTACAGGGAAAGAAACACCTGAAATACCTCAGGATGTTTAGGATCGGTTCACCTGGCTGCTTCTCTCGACAGTTCACTCCATTCTGGCCTTTTTTCCTCTATCTGCTAGAAGGCCGTACCAAGATGTTGATTTTTCTTTTGCTGTCCTCCATGCTCTGCGCTGAGGGACTATATTTGAAATCAGTGAGTGAGCTGTGTGTTAAGAAATAGCTCTGGCACTAAAATGCTTTAAATTACTCTTTGTTTCTCTGACTTCTCTCCTAATTTGGATTATCCCCCCGGACTTGCCCACAAGATGGAATACTAAGAAAATATTGTTTTGTTTAATTTGTTTTTTGATGTCCACATTTCTCACATTTCCTGTTCCAATTTCAAAGTGAGTCTGAGCTCCTCCACTAACATTGCTCTGGCTGTTATTTTGGGGATCTGAGAGAGGGGATTAAAAATAAACGAAGTGCGGGTAATGCGTTTCTTGCGACAGGTTCTCTTAGGCAAGCCAGTAAAAAGTTATTGACATTTGTCTCTTTTCAGGTTAAATAGAGGGATTAGATGAAGGGTATTACTAACACAGGTCAAGGTATTAAAATATGTATGCCTAAATTTAGGCTCCTAATTTTGTATTTTGAGCCCCTAAATAAGATTTGATCTTGTGCCCTTTGAAGTCAATGCCAAAGCATCGACTGAGTTCAGTCTGCAAGTTCTCAGCATCTCACAGTTCCAAATAAGTCATCACCCTACCTCTTTGCAAATCACGCATCTTTCCTTACGTTCCGTGACATGGGGCTCGTGCTTTTAGGTATTCCATATTTAAAATCCTGCCTGTTGATGCTGTCTTTCCATCTCAGGGGCCGTGGACATGGGAGCGTAACAAGGCTATTAAAGAAGCATAGCTGGGACACGGACAGATTTGGTTTTTTGGTGAGCAGTGCTTAGCACAAACACTGCAGATTCTATAGCAATGTCAGTATTTATTGTGGTGTAAAGTTAACATGGAAGGCACATGAATGTCCTTGCTGGTGCCAGAATTCAGCAAGTACATGACCAATTGCACAAACTTCACATACACTGCTCTCCTGGTAACAGGATGTTGGCAGGTGGGAAGATCACAGGATCCAGATGAAACCTAAAACGAGATGAGCAATCCCGTAGTGGTAATTTTAGAAGCTGGGTTCTGTACATTATTTACAGTACATTGTAGCTTTACGGGGATAAGGCTGCCGCTTGCCACTCACGGATTTAATGTTTTCTGTGGGAGACTTTCCTCAAAGCAGCAGCTGGAGGGATTTTGTCCATCCAGGGGAGTGTTAGAATTGGAGGTTATTTGCAGTTGAGCTACCTTCATTCATAGAGCGCTCATCTAGCACAAGGGGAAAAGGCACCTAAGACCTTCCACAAAATAAAAGGATTGAGTGAGTTAAGCTGCTTGCTGCTGATCTGAAGTGCAGAGGCCTGGCATAAAGATGGAGCTGTTCACAGTGAACTGGGACAGAGTCAGAACTGGTTCCTGCCTCTGGGAACTTTAAATTGGCTTTACCTTCAGTTAATGAAATATCCCCTCTTTTTCCTGGGGAAGGTTGAATTCTCCTTGTCTCTTGGAAGGCATTTTTGGCAATTGCATCCTGAATATGGGGAACTCCAGTTATTTTGGATGGGTATTTGTTTCTTCAGAAACCTTCTGCAACAATTTGTAAAAAAAAATTACAGAAAAAGCAAAGGAGAAGTTCAAACATTGCAAAATAATCCCAACACCCATCATTCCACTGTAGGAACACGATCTTTGAGGAGAAAGGGTTTATATTCTCCTTCAGGCTTTCGACTGGGCTGGATTTCTACTCTTGCCCATATGGAAGGCTGTGGGTACGAGGGGTGTGCGGTGTGACCTGCAGCTGGGGCAGTGGAGGGGCCAGATGGGAGCTGCTCCTTGCTCAGGCAGACCTGTCACTCATCTCCCAGCCTTCCTCAGGACCAGTGTGACCAGGGCAAACATCCCCACATACTGCACCAAGGGGTGACACAAAATCTTTAAAAATTAAACAAAGAGACAAACAGGTCTAAGATCTGCTGAAAGCAAAGAATTTTTTAATTTTTTTTTGGGGCGGGGTGGTTGGGGTTGCTTCATGTGTTTCTGTCAGCCAGCAGGTGCCTCTATAGAGCCAAAGCTTTGCCTGTATCGCTACGAGTCTGTGGCACAGCACTGGAATACCTGCTTTTAAACGACAATATAGCCTTTTCTTTCTTCAGTGCCTTTCCCCCCTACCCCTTCCTCCAGCCAATGGTGAGCCCTAGGATCTGCCAGTCTGGACTTCCACTCCATAAGGTCCTTGGAGGATGAAAGGAGGAGAAAAGATGTATGTTGACAAATGCATATTGTTACTATATATGCTGTATGAAGAAATTTTCTGTGTGACAGGAACCAAGTAGCTCACTTGGGGAATACCCACACCAAACTCAGTAAGACAAAGCTGCCTCTTTGCCCTTCTAATACCTTCTCAGAAAGCAGGGTGGGGATTGTGTGGCAAAACGTTCACCCCTTCTGTATGACACCCTTCTGCACACCCGGGTACCACTCAGCCAGCACAGGCAGGCCCCTGAGAATAGCACTGAGTTAAGAGAAATAGAACCCACCTGAGGATAACGCTCCTTCAGCCCTTTAACACATAGGTGCTAAGAAATCACTGTATCTGAAAAACCGAGTCCTGGAGGGGTGGTCAGATGATGGCTGTGATTACAATTTGTCCCCCGCCGCCCCTCTCCCCTAAATGGCTCTGCTGGACTTGGGAACAATTCCCACGGGCAAAGTGAATTTTGACCCGAACGTGTTATCCACTGGCATGGCAGAAATCTCGGCGAGAAAGCAGGGCAGGGAGCTGGATTCGAAATGCGCGAGCCACGGGGCTACGGCTCTGGCGTACGGAACCGCGGGGCTACGGAGGGCGGGGAGAAGGCCGGGCCATATCCGAGGAGGTGGGACTTACCGAAGCGTCTCTCCCCGTGGCCGCTGTGATCAGTTGCAGAGTGCTGACGAGCGGCGAGCGGTGGGGCNACGCCGCACCGGCGGGGAGCAGCGCGCCGCGGGAGCAGCCCGCACCGGGACCTGCTGTTAGCTTGCCGCCTTGCTTTATCCTCTCGTTTAATTTATTTTTTTCCCCACCTATACTTTGATCCGCTGGGATTTTTTTTTTTTCTGCCTCCCTTTCCTACAGAGCCTTCCCACGCCCCCGTTCCCTCCCTCTCTATTCAG
>VXBQ01004970.1:134664-217837 GCA_013400175.1 Phainopepla nitens
TCTTTCCCGGTGGCGCTGGTGATACCCGGCTGGGTGGCCAGGGCTGATCTCCGAACAAAGGCCAGAGCAGCCCCCAGATGGCAGGTCTCTGAGGAAGAGAAGGAGAAAGGGGCAGTCCAGGATGATTTTCTGGGCTTGTGCCTCCCAGCAGTCCCAGGTACCTCCACAGTCAGGAGATTTTAGCACTGTAAAAAGCCAGGCTTCAAAATACACCTTTTTATTCTGGTGTAGGCTAGCAGACTTTGCAGATTCAGGGAATAGCACTATGACCTGATAGATTTTACTGATTGGTTCCTGGTGGTCCAGTATGGGCCACTGCCAGGTGAGGAAACAAGGTGGTGCTCCTGCAGCTGGTGTGATCTTGTGTCTTTCCAGTTGCACCAAGGCCACGCTGTGACAGTGTCCCCTGCCTCGTTGGTTCATGCAGGTAAATGTAGATCAGAAGGGCAGTGAGCCCCTGGGTTAGTCCAAGACGCCTGCTGCGAGCTCCCTTTCTAGTGAAGTCCTGTGCGTGTCAGGAGGTTGGCTTCTGTCGGCAGTCCTCAGTTCAGCAGTGGGATAAAAGGGCTGTGGACTTCGGAACCTTCAGGCTGAGGTCATCATCAGCTGCTTTAAGACCATCCTGACCGTGTTTTCCACTTACCTGCATAGCAGAGCAGATCACTTGTTGCATGGCAGGGTCTGGCAGACGTCTTGCCGGGTCCCCATGGGCTGTGACCTTCAGCGTTATTCCAGCCGGAGATCAGCAGAGGGCTCCAGCAGTGTGGGCCCAGATTGGCCTTTTTTTTTTTCGTAGCAGTCAGTTTCAAATTCTGTAACTTTATTGGTGCGACAGACTCTGTGTGTGTTGCCAGAGGTTTGTGGCAGGCTGTGCTTGGGATAGGTGTCCATTTTGCACAGGCAAAATTTCTGATTTGCTGGCGGGCTGCCGCTTGTTGCGCTTGACCCTTGCTCCTGCTGAAGTCAACAGAAGAAGGTTCAGTGACTCCAGAGGGATCAAGATGGAGCCTGCTGTGAGGCTTATTTTGGTAACCAGTTCTCTGCTGTTGGTAGAAAAGGGCTAGTGTCCTCATCTGTGCCATTTGTTGTGTCCAACAAATCCCTCCTGGGGAGGGAAAGAATCAAACAGAATTAACTTTGTCACAAGAAGGCTGATGGGATTGTAGGAGAAGCTGGTCTGGCAGTATAAGTGGTGAGACTTTGGTGTTATTGTCGTGGTGCTATTTCAGGTTCTGTGATGTAGATACATCTGTGAACTAGAAGTCAGGACTCCTGACATTACCTTCCTGGCTCTACTTCTGTCCTGTGGTTTGACCTTAGAGGTCCTCTCTCTGTACCTCAGTTTCTCCTCCGTGAAGAGGAAACAGTGACGGATCTTTGTTACCCAAGGATGGTCCTGTAGTTCCTTCTACTGAAGCTCATAGGGGCTTGGGCTGAAAGGTGGGTTTGTGTCTTTGGCCATTTTATGCTTTCTCTGAGATGTCAAGCCGTGACAGGTTTTTATTTGGGATAGACTTAATCTGGTTGGAGATTGTTATTTCAGCTTCAGACCCTACCCGTTTGTGCTCAGGAGAGGCTTCCACATGTTTTGTGGCACAGGAGGTTGTAGAGGAGTCAGACAAACACTCTTTGTTTCATGGAAAAAGATATTCTGGTATAAATAAAGGAAACCACCAGCACTTGTGGCTGCACTTCTATTTTCAAAATAACAGTGTGTCTGTATTGCTGCTAAGCCGTTGATGGGGAGGGAGACAAAATGATAATAGACTTTCTCCTTTTCTAGTCCAGCATGTTCTCACTCAACTGCTCCGAATTTGAACTTAAACTCTGCCTTGAAGAGTTATGTGGGTCTTGTCTGCGTTTAAACCTTACTTCCCCCTCCATTCACAACCAAGAACCTCTGACTCAAATCTGGAGGTGTTTTGTAGGGTAGGAGTGCGACTTAATTGTGGGATTAGCTTCTAATGTGGGCTGAAGCCCAGATTGCAGGAAGGGAGCAGGCCTAGTGGTGTTAGTCCTTCGGTGACCTTCCTGTGCTTCCCCATGAAGGAGACCTTCTTCATTTGTGACGCAATCAATGGAAAGGGAGCACAGGCAGAATCAGCCCAGCAAAGCGTGGAATATCACTCCCAGTACATCGGAGTAAGTGTAGGTGTGGTAGAAGGGTCAGGGCTTTGCTGTGAGGTTGACTGTACCTCTGTCATGTGCTCTGGTTTGGTTTGGGTGGTAACTGTGCAAATGAACTACAGAGCGTTGTGCAGCCTCCATGTGAATGCTCTATGTCCAGCAAAATAAGGCAATGTGCCTTTTGTGGCAGGATTTTCTGACTGTCAGCTAGGGAAAAAATCCCTGGTTCCTTTTCAGAGGCTGATTCAGACTTTGGAAAACCATCATGTGTTAAAGGTAGAAACTCCCAGATTCTTCACGTGAAGGATTTAATCCTGTCAAATCTCCCAGATCTCAAGTATAGTTGTCAGGGTGCAGCTGTGAAAGTAAAGGCCCTGCAAAAGAATTTGAATGTGCTGTTCTGGGGCCAATCTGTAATCTGGATTCTATGGTGTAAAGCGAGTGCCTGGGTAGTACAAACATTTAGGAAAGCATGGCAGACGCCAGTCAGTTTCACTTTACTTTTCTACTCTGTTTCGGTTTCTTCCTCCTTTATGCCCCAGACTGGTGAGGCAAGCAGCATTTGATCTGCACAGGTAACTGCTGCTTTCCCTCCCTCTTACTTTCTGTCCCTCCCCTTGACGTAGGTCTGTACGCATTTTTATCCTGAACTATGCCTTTACTGCCAGAGCTCTCAGATCCTGTGTCTGAGACAGTGTGAATAATCAACAGTGCAGTTCAGCGACTATCTTTGTGCCCGCAGAATTTCCCACCTATTAAATTGTTCAACTTGTTGGAACATAGGCAGTGACTAAGGTCACTCCAAAAGGGAACCGGAAGAAATAGGAGAAGGAGGAGAAGGAGGTAGTCACAGACAAGATAGGAGAACAGACAGGAGACATGCGGCAGTTAGGGGAGGAGGGAAGAGGACGGGAAGGAACAAAGAACAGAAGCATGTTGTCTTCTAGACAAGGAACACCAACAAGCAGTCCATGCCTGCCAGGCTACATTTCCCTTTCACAAGCCACTTTCTCTTTTAATAGCCGCTCACGCTCTCTGACACTTCAAACTCCTTGGATGGAAGCTCCTCCCCTCTTTTACCCGCTCTCAGCACTTCAGCACTATGGCACTGTCAGCCCTCCATGACCTAGAATTAACTTTCAACAATTAACTGCGGGCTGTGAGCTCCAAGCCCTGCAGCTTTTGCATTTTTGTGGCAAAGTAACCTTTATGCCAGTTTGTCACAAGTTCAGGGCACTTTAGAAACGCTTACTGGAGACCATTATTTTCCATGATGCAAGCAGTTTGCTCTTATCACTCTGAGTTATCAACCTTGGTGCTGGAGGACTCTGCATACTGTACAGGTGGATCATTATAGTGCATAACAACATGGGGCACGTACTGTCTCCTTGTGCATACTCTCACCCTCTGCTCCATGTGAGACATCCTCTGTTGCCAGTGTGGCGCTAGAGCTGCCTGGAGGGCTCCAGGTACTCACTGTTTGCAGTACTGTACTAGCACCCGGGGTTTGTGTGTGTGTACTTATCTATACTATCTCTCGTCTCTTTAAATCTCTCCAACCCTTGACCAAGCAGCAAAATGAAGCTTTGGCAAGAGACTGGGAAACATTGAGAAATACTTGTGAAATCAGTGCAGATCGCAAGCAGTTAGTGTTTGCTCCATTCGTAGGGAAGGCTTGGGATAATGGCAGATCCACCCTGTTCCCCCTCCCACACTGTCTCATTGTGGTTCAGTAGCCAAATATATAGTCTGGTTAATCCTGGGGGTGCTGTGAGCCTACTTGGAGTCTTTCAGTGGGTGGCTTGGTTCCTCAGTCTGGGAAAGTGGTCACTGTGGAGACATGGAGGCTGTGACTTGTAGTGGGTGCTGTCATTCTTCTTTGATGACCTGCTGAGGTGGATGTTCTGCATGGCCAAAAGAGGTAGATGACGAGAAGGGTGAAGATGGATAGCTCCATGGTTCAGAACCTCTGCTTGTACTTAGGAGTGTCTGTGTGCTGAGGTCTGTACAAAGGATGCTTCTGGCTTTAAAACCCACTGTGGCATCCACTGGCTGTTTTGAAAGGGAGTAAAGTGCGAACCAGTGAAGGGCCTTAATCCAGAGCACAGATTATCTGCTGCAGCTTCAGGTTTTTTTTTTTTTTTTTGCTTATCTGATATTCTTAGTGGCAGCATTCCAGGAGTATGGGGAATAGCAGAGAAGAAGTTTGGGTAAGAGTCACCTGTGGTATGTGTCATGGAACCAGGAAGGCAAACAGTGAGGCTCTCTTGTCCATCTTGCCTTTGCCCTGAAGCAGCTGTAGGAGGAGATTGTCTTTTTTCCTTCCCACTTGATGTGTCTTTACGTAGAGCACAGACAAAGGATTTAGGCCTGCAAGACTGTTAGTGAAGAGCATAGGGTAGTTGTGTTGCAACTGTCTGGCTCACTTTAAGGGGTGAACCACTAGACATTCTTGAGCTAAGTTTGCATTAACTTATTCCCTCCATTCCTCTTTTAGTTATCAAATTCCTGGAAGTCTACGAGCGCAGCTTCTGCAGGACTATTGAGACCCTGGTGGACATTTTCCAGGAGTACCCTGATGAGGTGGAGTACATATTCAAGCCATCCTGTGTGCCTCTGATGAGATGTGCGGGTTGCTGCGGCGATGAGGGCCTAGAATGTGTCCCTGTGGATGTGTACAACGTCACAATGGAGGTGAGGGTCCAGCTTGCAATCTGCCATGCTTGGTTGGAAGGAAGCAAGTCAGCCAGCACAGCCACCCCAAGTCCCAGCTCCCAGCTAATTCAGAGGAAGTGCAACCTACCCCAGGGAACCTCTCTTCTGACTGGTGCTCCGTGTAACGCTACACAGGGTTGAAAGATGAGTTGCCTATGTCTATTTAAGGCTAAGAGGAGAGTCTGTTTTTTGGCTCTTGCCCAAATGCAGTAGGTAGGAGCATGCAATGAAGCACTTTGTGCTTAGAGAATGCAAAGGAGCATTTCTGATGGTGTTATCTCAGAATTCCCAAAGAAGATACTCCTTGGGCCTTTGCTCTGCCTTAACTCTACACACAGCTGTTGTTCTGAATAGGACAAAAGGGGAGAACTTGTCAGTACTCTCTCCTGAAGGACATGTGAGGTCAGCTCCTACCAACAGAGCTGGGAATTAGGGTCTTTAGCTACCCTGGCACAGCAGGGGTTAAAGGGGCTCTAAGGAACAAACTGCTTCTATGTCAGCTGGAAAAGCCTTTCTGCCTCTGGGCATCTTCCTTCTTTGTTTGGAGGCTGAATTCATTTCTTGGAAGAGACAGAGGTGGCCCTGATAGCAAAGGCTGGGCTTATGGGGAAAGATGCAAATTGTTTCAGAGGGCTTAGTTACTGCCCTTGTCTGTCAGACTGGATCCCAGCTCTTGTCCAAAATCATGCTGGTGCCCATTACCCGTAACCCATAGCTCCCTCACCTACTTTTGTCCCTTAGCTTCTTGAATGGCCACTATAAATATTGCTGTCACTTTTTAATATCTATGAGAGATGTGCAATGGTAAGTGATTAACCAAAAGGTCCTTTTATTTGAAATTTGGGCTATGTTTGAACTCTGTTGGAGAACCTGCCTGTGCCCTTTCATGGTTCCCCATACTGCTTTTCCACTTGCAGGCTCCAGCCTGGGCCAGAGCATACTAGCTTGGTGTAGCTAGGGATGGTTTTCTTCCTACCATTCTTGCTGAATTACAGTTCTTGACTGGTATGCCTGCATGCCTGTAAAGTGTCAGAGGCACTTAAGCAGATCTCTGGAGCTAGTTTTCCAGCCATGTTCTGGGTTAAGAAAATGTGACAATATTCCACAGCTTCTGAATAACTTCCCTGGAGGTATCTGGGGCTGGGGTCTGGGTGATGTCCAGCTTTGCAGGACTCCTTTAAACACGGATCTCCAGATGTATTTTGTGTGTCGAGTTGCTGAGAAAGTGAGATGTCAGCTGGGAAGGTGGCTTGAGGAAAAGGACTTGGATTTGGGATTTTTGATTGGGACTTCTGTGTGAGACTGAAGCATGGCTTCTGCACAAGCAGGCTGGATGTGCAGCTACTGTCTGTCCAGCATCAGGCAGGGAGGGCTCCTTGAGAACCTTGCTGTGGTGGTACACCCTCTCCCGTGCCTGTCTCCAAGGCAGTCCACCAGTGCTGGCACCGGGCACGCACGAGCAAACAGAGCTTTGGCACAAGTCTGGTGTTTCTGCTCGCTTGTGATCAAAGGCCTTCGCTGACTGGGAGAATGGGGCCTCAGAGCTAGCTCGAACTCTGCCCTGCTCTTCCCAGGAGCACCTGGGGTGTGAGTGCTTTGCTGCACGGCAGCCTGATTTGGAGCTGTGAATATGAAAAGTGAACAGGCAGTGACCCTCTCTGTTTCTTTCATTCCAGATCATGAGAATTAAACCCCATCAGAGTCAGCACATATCACATATGAGCTTCTTACAGCACAGTAAATGTGACTGCAGGTGAGAATGGAGCAGCACTGGTTCCTCTTGCAATAAACTTACTCTGAGCCTTTCCTTTTTTTCTCCCATTGGGTTGGGACTCTTGCTCAGACGGTTCTGCAGCCTTCTTGGTTGGTTTGCAGTGGGATGGTTGAGCCTGGGAAAAGAAGCCCTCTGCTGTCAGGGCTCTTCCATCTCTAGCTGTCAAAGGTGGACGGTGCTAGCTTGCATCCTGGGATCTTTTGGCACTAGCTACCAGCAAGGGTCAACAGGAGAGCAAAAACACTTTGAGACGAACCACTTAACCTGTGCAGTGGGCATCCTGCAATACTTCTTGTACATGTCCTTCCCTGGACTTGGTGGGAGCTTGGGAGCTGGGGATAATACCAGAAGTGTATGTGATAAGCTCTCTTCTAATGAGGCCTTTGTTCTGTCTTTCCCCACAGACCAAAGAAAGATGTCAAAAGCAAACAAGAAAAGTAAGTGACAAGCCTTTCTTCCTTTCTCTTTTGGTGGTTGGTTGGCATTTCCTCTCCCCACTGCCCCTTGCCCTTTTCTTTGGTTGGATATACTCACTTTCAAGAAGGTGTTTTTGGAAATGGCATATGGTACTGCATGGGGCGATGCTCTGAATCCATTCCAGGTGGTCACAGAAACCCAGATCTGATGGTCCTTCCTTCATACCCCAAACATGGACCTTGCATGACCCATGGCCATGGCAGTCATTCCTAATGCTTTTTCCTGAGTCAGGGAAGTCCCGTCGTGTCTGTCCTGCTGGAATGGATTCAAGGTGCAGCCCCCATTCTCCCCTTCCCTGTTCCTGGGGTGTTTCTGGTTACTGTAAATTGCTGCCTTTCTTTAGTATTAATTTTTTTCTTGCTGCTTGCGTGAGTACTTGCTGGCTTCTTTCACAGCAGCTTTGGTAGGAACTCTGCTGGCTACAGGGAGAGGTGGATGTAGAGGCCTGGTGGAGGCAGGACTGATGCCATGCAGGATGTGACACTGGTTTTGGTTGGGTGGGGACCTGGGAGGGTGTAAAGGGAGGTGGGTGTCCTAGCTGGGTCTCGGTGAAGGCTTTCATGAGGGATGTTTTAAATCTGATGGATTTGCTTTGGTGGCCTGAAGGAGGTTAAGTCACAACCTTCCCTTTACTTCCTCCCCAAAATAAAAAGGTTGTGGAAAGTAGAAAAATAAGCTCTAATCCTGCAGTAGTTGCAGGGATGAGCATAAGATATGAAACAAGGTTGAAAAGAAAGAATGGTCTCTCTGAGCGAGAGGATCCGCTGGACTGCGCATGACTGGGAAAGCAACTCTGTCATTTAGAGGTGCAGAGTTGGAGAGGAAGGAGTGAATATTTGGAGATGAGGCTGAGTCTGAGACAGAGGGAGCAAACAGGAGAGAAACAGCTTCTTTCACCCCTCTCCTGGTGGTTGTATGTTTCTAGCTGCCTTTCAGCCTCTCCTCCTCCCCCTGGAAATCTGCTCCTGGCTGCATCAGACTGTGTGCAGCCAACAGTCCTCTCTGCACAGGGCCATGTCGGGGACAGTCGGTCTGTGTGGCTCTGTAGTTCGAGGGTGTGCGAGAGTTTGGTCTGTGTGAGCTCTGGTGAGGATGGGGTGTGGGTGTAGCAGCCAGCTCGGACTGTGTTGCATTCACTTTCCTCTTCTAACAGCACCTTGCCTGCTCTTTGCTGGTTCTGCACTCCCCAGGGAAGGAAGGGAAGGGATGGGAGAGACTGGTGTGCTTTGATTTGTGCTGGATTGAAAGTCTTGTTATATTGGTACCCCTCTCCTCCCTTCAGGTTGATTTTCTTCCCCTCACCGTCTCCTTGTGACTCCTGCCTGACATGTAGGGCAGAACCGGCATTGAGCTGATGCTCTGACACTCGTTCCAGTGAGACGACTTGGACAGGGCCTAGGAGACACCTATGGTGCTTTCTCTTCTGTCCCCCCAATTCCCTTTGACAGCTCTCTCCCGAGGTTGGCTGCACCAGGGAACGAGGGAGCCTTTGCTGAACTGCCTCAGAGCTGGGACTCATTTGCCTGACAAGCCCTGGTGCTTTGCCTAGGGCCTTCTCCTTGCATGTCTCTCCCTTGCTCCTGTGCTAATGTGGCTTGAGGAGCAGTACAGCCTCCAGCCTCCCTCGCTCCCTGTGCTCTCAATGGCCCATAGGGATCCATGGTTGGTGTCCAGGACTGCATGTCCTAGCCCCTGCCTGCTCAGCCCCTGCCCAAGAATCAGAGGCAACTGGTGAATTTTTCAGAATGGAGTCCGTGCCTTGGCTCCATCTTGCTTGTCAGTCTGGCAGATCCACGTGGAAGGTGAGAGGAGGGAAAGGGGGGAAGAACTGAAAGCTGCTTGCTGATTATCTCCTGGGTAAAATAATTAGGTCAGACCATCCTCTTCCCCCTCTTTACTCTTCAGTAGTCAGAATTGAGGCTGCCAGAGGAGATGTTACAGACATCCAAGTAAGGTCTCCTGGAGTCCTCTGAACCTCAGGCAGGAGGTGAGGTGGATGAGCAAAGCCATCAGGTTGGATAGCCCGCTCCCACAGTAGTGCTGTGTAGATCAGATCTCTTCCCTTGTCTGTGGAGTGCTCCCATCCCAAGGCAGGATTGCCACCTGCCCTGCAGCAGAGCTATTGGAGCTCAGCTGCCCCCTCCTAGGCCCAGTGCTGGGCAGTGCATCAGGTCAGAGTGGTTTCCTCTTCCCTGAAGAGAGCCCTTTCACTCAGGTTGCCTTTTGTCAGTTGTTGCGCGCCTGTGCTTGTCGCCTGGAATGGTTGTCTGCACTCACTGCGGCGGCGTGATGCTTTCACAAAGCTTTCTGTTCCTTCTCCCTCTCACCCCCTGCCCCTCTCTGGAGGGGGCAGGTGCCCCTCTGAGGCTCCAGCAGATCTGCCTCTGCTCGCAGCAGCCTTGCAGGAGGTGGTCTCTGCTGAGTTCCCTGGTGTTGGCTTGGCTGTGGGCAGGCTGGTTGCAGAGCTGGCAGGAGCGCCGGAGCTGGTGAATGTGTGTGTGAGGTGGAGATCTGTGCTTCAGCCCTGGGATTTACGCTCCAGTCCTGCCTCATGTGCTTCTCCCTTCCCAGCAAGGCACATGGCTGTGTTTTTTTCTCTTCTTCCTTGCGTTTNAGAAAATCAAAGCGAGGAAGGGGGAAGGGTCAAAAGAGAAAGCGCAAGAAAGGCCGGTACAAACCACTCAGCTTGTACGTTTGTGTCCTCTGCTTGTAGACTCTCTTCCCTCCCTCTCCCCAAACCAATCTGCCTGCTTGCTGCTCGCTCAAATCTCACCCTCCCCTCCCAGTCACTGGTGGGCTGCAGATCTGGCAGGGGCAGCACTGGTGGTGGCACTGCTCTGGCACTAAGGCTATCTCAGGGAAGGTGGCTTTAGCTTGCTTGGCTCTCTAATCATCAGTGGCGACCATTGTCCCAAGGCACACGAGTGTGGTGGGTGGACGAGTACCCTGCACCTTTTCACACCTTCCGGTTGCAACTCTGTCATCTGCTTTCTACCACTTGTCTCGTGTCCTCACTGCTATGATGACTGGTGGCAGGCAGGCTGGCATCTGCCACGCATGTGTGTGCGTGTGTGTGCGTGTGCACATGTGCGTGCGTGTCTGGTGGAGTCACAGGTGGAGAGGAGAGGTGGGACAGCGGGAAGCCAGAGAGGGGGTGCTGGGGAGCCGGGGGAGGCTCTCTGTCTGTTGTTTTTTTTTTTTTCTCTCTCTCTTTCTGCTGGATTTGGTGGCTTGTCTCTCCCTGTCTCTTTCGCTCTGCCTCTCTCATGGTTCACAAAATTCTGCATTGTAAATTCATGGCCCCTCCATAGGAGACTCCTAGGTGGTGAGGTTGGGATGGGGGCTGACAGAAAGGAGAGCAGTGCCAGCTGCAGGGGTCAGCATGTGATGCTGGAGCCCAGCTGCTTTCCAGGGGAGGAGAGACCCTGTGTATTTAACTCCTTTAGCCGCTGGCCTCTTTCTACTCGAATAGTCCACTTCAGAAAACTCCTTTCACTGATGTGTCAATAGCTGGCTGGGACCTCTCACCTTCCCATCCTTGCTTTCCCCCCTTCTTCCTCCCTCTGGCCTGAGCCAATGGATCCAATGCAGCATTTGTGAATACTGTGCAGAAGGCCTGTTTTCTTTCTCTACGCTAATGCAAGGGGTTGCTGTCCTGGGGCTGTCGAGGTGCTGCTGGAAAATCCATCAGCCCGCGGCACTCCAGTGGGCAGCATGGGGGCTGCGGGAGGGGGCAAGGGGATTGCTTTGATGTTCAGGGTGTTGCATGTGTATTTTCTTTCTGCTGAAGCGCTGTAGCTTAGACATCTTTCCTTTTGCCTTTTTGCAGTCACTGTGAGCCTTGCTCAGAGAGGAGAAAGCACTTGTTTGTACAAGATCCCCAGACCTGTAAATGTTCCTGCAAATTCACAGACTCACGTTGCAAGTCGAGGCAGCTTGAGTTAAACGAGCGCACTTGCAGGTTTGTGTCCTGAAGGATGAAACACACAAAGAGAGAGAGAAAGAGAAAGAGGGGGGGAGCTTGCTTCCTGCTGACTTCTGGCACCATTGCTATTTGATTACTTCTTTTCTCTGTCCTATGTGGGCCAGAGAGCAGAGGAGCTAACTGGGGTGAGGACAGAGTTTCCCTGTGTCAGAGGGCAGCTGTGCGTTTCAGGTGTGCTCTCAGGGCTTGGACGGGGATGGCTCCCAGAGACAGGCCCTTTGTATCTCAGGTATTCTTTACCATAGAATAGGATAATGGAGTTCATGTTGCTGAGGTAGGCAGGGGGAGGGTCTGTATCCCTCTGTATCTTGCCTGTACACAACTCTGACCATACTCTTGGACAAAGACAAATCCTTAACTGACTAGGATTTGACCACCGCATCCTCCAGGCCCTTTTTCTGTGGTTTGTAGATGCTCTGCTCTGTGCAGAATGAGGAAAGCCACGAGGAGCCTCCCTCACGGCTGAGCCTACATTCTCCTTTGCCTCTTCGTTCTTCTAAAAGCCAGGGAGAGCACCCTGTCCTCTTGTACTGTGCTCACAGTTCCCTGTCCGTGTCCTGTCCAGAGCTGTGGTTTGAGGGGCTGCACTCAGGACTGTGAATGGAATACAGCAGATTTAAGTCTGACCCTGGGTGAAGGCAGAGGTGCGTATTTTAGGTGTGAGGTGGGAGACATAAAGGCACTGTATGGTTAGTGTTAGTTCAGAGATCATGCTGTGCATATGTCATCTGAGTGCTGTCCCACTCCATCTGTGGCACAGACACGTAAAGAAACCGATTCCTGGTTCTCACCTGAGCGCTTTGGTGAGCTCAGTGGGGTGTCTTGATTCGCACAAGCTATGTGTGCACCTCTGGTGTGGGATCATCCTACCTGTGTAGAGGGAGACATAGAAATGGGGTTGCTAATGAGCACTTGGCTGTGACTCTGAACTTGGATCCCTTTCACAGAGATCTAGGAGATTGTTCCTGTTCCTGTAGTATTGCACTGGTGGTAGCTCAAGGGGAGAATACAAGGGAGAGAGATCCAGGGTCCTCTGTGGCTGTATCATGAAAAGAGGAGACATCCATTGGCTAGATGGCTAAGGCTAGTAGCAAGTGCTTCCTTTGGTTGTGAAAATATTTTGTGTCCAAGCCAGAGAGGCATTGGCACTGTCAGCATGGTGTAAACAGCTCTGTATACAGAGAATTTTTCTGAGGTGCTGTAATTTCAGTCGGAAAGTAGGTGATGGAGGGGCCAGAATAGAGCAACTTCCGGAGTTAAACTTCTCCTAGCGAGCAAAACCCCTGAAGTCTGAGACCAAACTTAACGTTGGCTGTTTCCTCCTTGCTCCTTTTCCCAAGGTCTAGAGTAACTGATAATTACCCCACAGAGTTTGAAGGGTGAGAAGTAGTAACAAATACAATGAAAAACCAAAAAATACTCCAAAGAAGTCATGATGGCAGAAGGGTTTTGCTAGTTTCTCTTACTAGTCCCTCTCTGTGATGGGATAATTGGCACTGAGGGAGGTTTCCAGAGGTGATGTGTTGGCCAAAAAAATGGGGAGGAGTCACAGAAGTGGTTAGCTTATCAGTTTCCAGATAAAAAGCTGGTTGAGCTGAAGTTCCTCTTGCTCTTTCGTGTAGAATTAGAATTAGGACCTACAGGGGAGGGTAAATTCCCGTTTCTCCTGTTGCTTCTTCAGGCCACTGCTGTTCTCTGGTGCTACCCCCCACTCACAGCAACCAGTGGAATGAAAAGCACTACTTTTCACCTTCTTGCCTGCATGAGGCCTTGTTGTCTGCACTGCTTCCAACCCAAACCAGAGGCTAGGTGGAGAGCTGAGGGCGTGTGTCTTTCTGCATGCATTGCCTAGCCTTGTTTTTCTATGTTTGTGTGTATTTGTGTGTATGGTGTGCAAAGATGCCAACGACACTCAGCTTATCTGTCAAGAAGCCACTGATTCTGCTCCAAAATTTACCCCTGTTTGAATATCCCCCCTGCTCTGTCTAAGTGAGCCTGGGGGGATAGAATTCATTGACTCGTTTGTGGGGTCGAGATTCTCAGCTGATTTGCCCCATCTGCACAGCACTTCACCCCACCAGTGACGTCATGCCATGCCTTAACACCATATGCTCTTAAACACATTAGCCACCACCCTTCCTTCCCTTCCCTGCCCTAGTTGCACCCCCATCACAAACATTAACCCCTGTTCTCTTTTTTCCTTCCTTCTCCTCTTTGACAGATGTGAAAAACCGAGACGGTGAGCAGCGGAAAAGAAGGGGAAACAGCCCTGTTTCTGGAGCCTGATTTCTCGCCTGGACAGAATAAAACAAAACACTAATCCAAATGAACCCTAAAAATGAAGGATCGGTAGAGCACAGCACTTTCAGTACGGACGATGGACTCCGGAAGGAACATTCCCCAAGGCACCCGCCGCACAGAATTCACCTTTGGGTTTTGAACTGTTTTATTTTATTTTTCTTTTTATGCTGCTAAATAACAGAGCCAGGAAGACTTATAGGGGTGTATTTGATGGGTTTTCCCATGCATACATATATATGTGTGTATACATGCATACACATATATATATATGTATATATATTTTAACCACATCTATATATACATATATGTATATCTTAACCACACACACACACACACACATATATATATTATATATATATATATATATATATATATATATATACTGATTATTTTTTTTAACATTGCTAATGTTATTGGTGTCTTCACTGGATAATACTCGACTGCTGTGGACACAAGCGGGCTACTTGGGGCATAAAAAACAAGCTAAGACTGGACTTAAGTAGAAGCGCTGGGTTTAAACTTCTTAACTCTAACTGACTTGTGCGGCCTCCGCTGTTTCTCTGTAGAGTGTGCTGTACCACAAACCACCTTCTCCTTGCCTGGGACAGGGAGGAGCAGTGATGGAGAGGATGGGCAGGGAGTTCCAAAGAGCGGCATCCTAGGGTGCAATGGGTCAAAGGCCAAGGAAATGGCCGTCTCCGTGATCAAGGATTCCTCCTCCCCTCTCTTCCCCCAACCTTCGCCCTTACTCGTCTCATAACCTGCCTGCCTTGCTGGGACATGGGATGTCAGTGTACATTTTGCGTTGACTTTATTCGCTGTAGAACCTTTGCCAGAGAGACATGCTGGCTTCTCTTAAGGATGGTGGGCAGCTGATGAGCACTGACTTTCTGTTCAAGAAATTATCACAGGAGTCTAGATTTCCCGCCCTTGGTGGCTGCAGAAGGACACAAGGTCTACAGTGTGCTGAAGCAAGAATGGGGACCGGTGCATAGCCACACAGTTGTTCAGCACTGTCTGCTTTCTTCATGCACAGAGCTGCCACTCAAGAGCATCCAAGATGCTTATGGAACATTTCTGGAAAGGGATATTAATCAAAAGTATATACACAGTAGTGGGGGTGTGTGTGTATGTGAAGGTATGCCTTTGTGTGTATGTATGTATGTATGTATGTGTTTCTCTCTCTTTTTTATATATATATATTTATTTTTATACATATATATATATAAAAAAATAATATATATGTATGCCAAGATTGAAGGGGGGAAGAAAGAAAGCAACTTTTGCTGCCTTCAGTTTGCGTGCCCAGTGTGAATGACGCTTAAGAACGTCAAGATTTTTTTTTTTAATGACGTACTGTAAATATCAGGCCCCTTTTCCATGTCTTGGGCTGGAGAATCAAATGTGAAGACAGCTGGAGTCCCTTAGCTGTGTCGTCAGGTTCTTGGCTATGTGTGTATCTGCAGTGTAGGCTGTGGTGTACGTGAAACCCACCTTGCACACGCGCGCACATACACACACACCCCTGAAAGTGTGTTTGTACATCTATGTGGATATATATAATCTAGTTCTGTGATTAAAATTATTATTAATAATAATAATAATCAAAAAGGTACTCGGTCTGTGTCAGAATGCTGCCAAACATCATCTGCAAGTGAATTTTCAACGCCTGATAATGTACAACACGGAAAGCTTCCAAAAAGACAAGACAGTCTAAAAACAGACTCACAACAAGCGACTACTAACCACTAGGATCTCCCCATCCGACTGATGGCTTTCAGAAGGAGAGAAAACACACGGGTGGGTGCTTGCATCTGCAGTGTAGAATACTTGTGCTGCATCGGGTGCAAGACAGAGGCTTCCGATCGGGGGAGGGAAGAGAAAGTGTTTTATATACTTATTTAATATCCCTTTTTAAATTAGAAATTAAACAGATAATTTAATTAAAGAGTAGGGATTTTTCAGTATTCTTTGTTAATATTTAATTTCAACTATTTATAAGCCGTACCTCCTTTTTTTTTTTCTTTTTTTCTTTTTTTTTTTTTTTTTTTTTTTTTTTTTTTTTTTTTTTTTTTTGTACTGGTTGTGTATAAATTTAACCTTCCTGTTGTCCCATCCCGTCTCTCCCCAATTGTTGGCAGAGTCAGTAGCATGTTATGGGCAGTTATTTAATTAATTTCTCTAACACCTACCCCTACACATTCCTATTGAGACAACGGTTAGATATACATCTACATACTATATATATATTTGGCTATGTGTTTGTATATATATATATGTTTATGTATATGTGTGATTCGGATTAAATAGACACTACGATTTTTTTATATATGTAAAAAGAAGAAACAGGAAAAAATAGAAAATTCTACATCTTGAATCTCTCTCCTTTTTAATTTTAATATTTGTTATCATTTTATTTATTGGTGCTACTGTTTATCTGTAATAATTGCGGGGAAAAAAGATATTAACACTACATATTGTGTCTAGTGAATTTTTTCAAGATATTCCTTAGTACATATTTATTTTTAAACAAAGAAATTACAGATATATCTTAAAACAACGGCAACGACGACAAACAACTTTTTTTTGTATTAAAGAATTTAATTCTGACCTTGATTTCCTTTGCCTTCTCCTTCTGCCTTGCATCCTGGTTTTCTTCCATTGTGTAACAGTTTCTCCAGCATTGCCTCTGGAGGCTACAGGGCATCAGCAACCTGCCAGTTGGACTCTCGGATTTGGGCCCAGAGCCTCCAAAAGCATCTAGGTACCTAAAACCCGTTGAAATGAATGGGAGGTAGGCACCAGAATCCTTGTGTGGAGCTCAGCCCGAGTTCCTTGCTTGGTGAGAAGAGGGTGGTGTGATGGGCAGGACCAAGGGGGCAGGAGTCCTAGGTTCCTTCCCAGCCTGATGCTGAGCAGTGTGGTGATGGTCCCAACCCTGCCTCTCTTGTCAGGAGCCAAGTCCCATGAGCTGGGTACTGTACAGGCGTGAGTAGATGCAGCCCTGGTGGAATTTACAACCCAAGGTGAAAGCAATGCTGTGAGCCTGCCCTTTCTGGTGATGGACATGGTCTTTGCAGTTGGAGCTGTGTGTATGTAACTCTCTGTCAGTGATGGCTCAGCCAGACCTTGCCATCCTGGACGACGTTGAACAAAAAACTGTCGGGTTCTGACAGTGCTCATCACTTCATGAGGGATCTTGATACCATTGCATCTTCTGTGATGTGCTTTGGGGTCTAGGAGGAAAAACTTTGGCAGTGGTGTCATTTCCTCGCCATCCATGGAGATGAATGTGTCATGTGTCAGTCATCTGTCCACACTGGAAAGGAGCATGCAGGATGTTTCCTGGATATCTGGGAGGTGACTCAGGGTAATACAGACCACTGAGTTCATGGCTGCATCATTCCTGCTTTTGCAAAGGTAAAGAATCTGGCTGCTATTTAGGATGGACTCAGGTAGCTCAACAAGTGGACCTGCACTCACTGCCTTAGCAGAGGGTGGACCCGAGGAAAGAGGATGAGTACCTGAGGACACTGGTTCACTGTGTTCAGTAACATCTTGTGGACTGCAGCAGTGAGGTGAGAACATAAGCCATCTGGATGTTTCTGCTTGAGGAACCCAAGGAGTTGCTTCCCTTGTATATTCACCGCTGGATTTGTTCTGTGTGGATCTATGGGCTCTTTCGCTTGTGGCTGTGCAAGGTGATGAAGACAGCAAGCCTATCCTCAGGAGACCTGCACTGCCTGTTTGTGACCTGGGAAATGTTTACAAGTCATCAAACTGGAAAAATTGAAACCGGCAGGTAAGTGCTTTATCCCTGGGCTGAGCTGGATGTGAAATCTCAGCATGAAGGGACACAGGTCTCCTGGATGGATGAGTCAGCATGTTCCTGTCAGTCACAACACATCAAACCCTCATCAACCCATCAAACCCAACACAAACAAATCAAACCCTGTCCCACCAATGGCAAGCTGGGCTGGTTACTCCTGGTGCCTCTCTCTTTTTCTACCTCTAAAGGGCTCAGGAGAGGTAGGATATCTGCAGAGCAAGGTGAGCCGCTAGCCACCTACTTCATGGGACAGTGACTGGATGGCATATTTCAGATGGGACAACTCACAGGATTTGTTTGTGTGGATGGAGCAGAGCCAAGGTAGCTGCCTCAAACAACTGCAGCAAAACCCTGCCCAAGCCAGCTCTGATGGAGGTTACCTGGGGCACTGGAAACAGTCCAGCTCTTCTTTATTCTCCAGGGTGGGTATAACTGGGCTGTCATCTCCTGTGAGGAAAGTGGTCATAGCTTGGTGTTGGAAGTGAGCTCAGGCTGGTTGGAGAGGCTGTACACGATTGAGAACCTTGTCTTTGGAGAGGGTGGGATGTAAGTTGCCCCTTACCCTACCCAGAGTTCACACCTGGCTCGCTTGTGCCCTGGCCCCAGGTGAGGCGAGGACATGTGGAGGGAGGCCAGGTTTTCAGGCTGGCACTCTGATCTCGTCATAACAGCCTTTCACCCTGTGCATGAGAACTTTCTCTCAAAGGCTTCTGGTCATGTCCACGTTTTGGTTGCTGGCTAATTAAAATGCTATCTTCAGGCAGCCAGCTGATGGCTTTCCTCGTGCCTGCTGCATTTATTCTGTGTGATTCAGAGAATGGAGGCACCATGAAAGGCAGAAAAGGGTGCCCTGGGCAGACACAACAGAAAATCCCACTGGCAATGGAATAAAGAGTACTTTTGGTCGGAAGCCCTGTCTGTCTCTCCCTTCTGGCACCTACTAGCTGGTTTAACCCCTTGTTGCTGATGTCTTGTGCTGCTCATCAGGTCTGTAAGTCAGCCAAGCTCTGCTTGGGCTCCACCACAATCTGTAGTGTCTGTGTTAGAAATGCCTATAAATCTCCTGTCCTTCAGCATGGTCCCACAAAGGACCTTGGAAGCCCAAAGGAAATTAATTTCACAGGTCATGTCCTCCACTGTCTGCCTGGTGAGACATTTGGTAGTGAGAGATGGGTATTTTTATAGTAGTCTGTGTGGTGAGTGTGCAGGCAGTCTCTCTATGCTCAGGATGGCTGAAATTCAAGGCTAATCCAGCGCAAGGTCTGCAGTCCTGGTCTGGGCAAGCACTGTGCTTGCTCCCAGCTCCCCTTTTGGGGCCAGGTCAGTGTGGCCCTGGTGGCACTGTGCCACCCCACAAGCAGCTGCTGGCCCTTGCTGTGCCCCACAGCACCTGACACCCTGCATGATGGGGTGGCTGAGCTGCTGGCCATCCCACAGCAACCAGGCACTCGTGCTGGACCTCCAGCCAAGTACCCCATATCTCATCAGAGGTGGCGAGTTGTGGATAAGAGCAGGGAGGTGATATCCCCTGCACAGCAGTGAAGGAGGGTGTGAAAGGAATGCAGAGAGTGCCTGACCACAGCTTGGGGGAAGGCTTGTCCTTTGGTGTGGGGAGGTGAGAGGACCCCAGGGGCTTTGCATCATGAAAGGGAGAAGGGTCAGGTTCCCCTTCAAATGTCAGAGGTTTGCTGGGTGCCTACCTCAGTATAGTACTATCTCCAGAGGTACAACTCACTGTCTGTGTGATGTGATTACAGACATATAAAGAAAAGTGGGCTTGTTGGGCAAGTGCCACTCCTTTACCTGCCCAAGGCTGGCTTCCCAAGGCCAAAAAAGCCTTTCCATAAGGATTTCTTTAAACTTGCTGCCTGAGCTGCCTCTGTACATCCAGGTGAGCAATGCTGCCCATCCACAACTGAGAGAGGTCAGGAAATATCTGCAGTTCTGGGCTATACCTGTACGTTGTGACACGGGGCTAATCTTGCCGGTTCGTGCTCTCTATTTTTATCTCTCTTTTTCAGATGCCCCAAGCACTTATTTGAGAATGAAAAAAAAAAAGTCCCATCTCTCTCCCTAGCCTGTGTGTGCCCAAGCACCTCTTTAGGCATCGGGGCTGCCCACTGCAGCCAGCTGCCATAGGGTTCTCTGTGTGTTTAGCACCCAGGCACCTCTGCTGCCCAGCCCACCACACTGCCCATCTCCTGGCCAAGCCTGGTGTGTGCAGCAGCAGGAAGGTGTCCTGCAAGCCTGGTGCCAGCACAGGAGGACTTTACTTTGGGGCTTGCTTCAACACCTCCTTTGTCAGCTATTCTGAGAGTTGTTGGTGTGCTCCATGCTTGGAGTGTGTTGCATGGTGGGACCCAGGCTGGGGAAGGCGTCTGGCTCTGCTCAGCCCCCTGCCAGGACTGGTGGTGAGTGTCAATTCCTGTTGAACATTCCCCAGGGAGGCTCATATAATCCCAAAATAATCTGGGATGCAGGTCAGGATGCCTTGCTCCCAACCTGTGTGGTAGCTTTGAGGTGAAAAGCTTTGGCCCCAGATGATGTTACCTCTGAATCTTGGTCAAATGGATCTGTGGTGAAGGAAGGGTGTGATTGATGCAAGCCCTTGAGCCCTTGCAACCGTTCTCAGTGGAAGCATTATCTAAGGGGAGATAAAAAGGAGGAGACCTCACCCCTTAGCTGCGAGCCCTACTGACAGCTCAGGAGAGGCAGAACAAGATGAACAAAATTATCTACTTATGCAAGTAATTCAGTTCCATCACCTCTTCAGAAGTTTTAAGGCCTGACCCTTTCACCTTCGTTTGCCCATAACTTCTTCTTGAGCCATGGTGTACACTTTGGAAAGGTGGCCAAGCTGCCATCTCGCTGCTTGGCCTTCTTGTCCTTCTCACCGACAGAGAATCTACTGGCACTGGATCCAGCCTGTGCCACAAACATATGGATACCAGGGAGTGTAAATTTGTGTCATTGGCCTCTTCTCCAGAAGCAAGACTCCCACCGGCATCCCTCCCTGCCCTTCCTCAGGTCCTCAGCTCCAACACCATGAGTGCAGAAGCAAAAGCCCCAATAGAGATTTATGATGGACTCATTCCTTTCAAAGAAACCCCTCACCTGGTTGCTCAGATGCCTGTGCAGATACTAACTTCTGGAAATGCAACTTCCTGTTGATCATCTCTACATTTTTTCTTCACAATTTGCTCCAATTTGCCCATTTCCCCTCCAAGTCCCCTTCCTTACGTTGGGCAGCTTACTGGAAGGTTCAAGTCTTTTTTGCACTGCAAGGACCTCACATCTGGGAGAAGCAGCCTGAAGACTCCTGAGCAGATTATGTTTGCTCAAAGGTGTTGTTGCTCCTGGAGATAATAAGCCAAATTCTACTTGCTTTGATTTATCTCGCTGCTGGTGGCGAATGGGGGTCAACGGCATAGGATGTGATTGTTTCCAGTCTTCATAGGCATAATAAATTATGAGTCAGAGGATCATCCTGAGTTATTCAGTGACTGATCTTGAGGCTAAGGGCCAATTTTTTGTTTCAGTATTGGCTTCCCAGAGCTGTGTTGTGGATGTGCAGTGTAGACCTAGTCAATGCACAGCACCTGGGAGGACTGGCTGAGCTGCCAGAGGAGGTGCTGATGAGTCAGGGAGTGGCACTGCCCTCTGCACCAGTACCTTACTGGTGGCTGGAAGTACAGCACAAGTGGCTGTGACTGTTGTGAGTCACTTTGTGGAACTGAGTATGATCCACACCCTTGCTGAATTGTTGGGACCAGTCACAGACTCAGAGGCATACCAAGAGGAGCAATTTGTGAGTTTAGGTTGTCTCGTTAACCACGTGCTGCTCTCCTGAACAGCCTAACCTGTCGCACTGCCTGGACTCTGTCCTTACCTTTACCTTCTGTTGTCTCTGACTTAATTTCACCCTCAAGTTTGCAAATGTAGGAGTAGGTGGGTTCCTTTTCTCTCTGACGTAGACCCTCATATGCTTGTGGAGTCTGATTACATCTCCTCTGGACTAATTTCTTGGCCAGTGACATAAAATGGATCTTTAAATCCCATGGTGTCAGCTCATAGAGCTCTGCCCTCTATCATTCCTCTTTCTCATATCCCAACACCTTTTATATATAAAAATAATACTCCTTTCCCCTCAAAAGTTGTCTACTGCTGAACATGTTCAAAGGTGAATCACTCCAAAAACATAGAAGAGGCTGCTGGCTCTGAACATATCCCCTTATGTCTCTCTCTCGTTGCGTCTCTCCATGGTTGCTCTTTCTCAACCTCTGCTGGCAGTTCTGCTTTCCAGGGTGTCCCCTCCCACTGCAAAGCAGCTTTGCCCCAGATACATTAGCTTATCTTTTCCCAAGTTAAATCTCATTTTGTTTCCTGCTCATTTCTAATCTCTCTAAATCCTTTTGGAGGATTTCTCAGTTTGCTCTGGAATTTGCAATCACTTCTGCTGGAGGTGCCAGCTCGGGGAGTTCATGGGAGAACCTTCTCCTTGGCGCTGCTGAGTCAGGAGGGTGCTGTGGCTGCCAGTGCTGGGGTGGTGGTGGTGGTGCCCACGGCGTGGATGCAGTGCAGTCCTGCACGTAGCTCTGCTCAATCATCTGGTGAGCCGTGTTTCTGCCTCACCATCAGATAGTGATTGCCTAGCACGGCTGAAGGAACCGTGGGAGTCAGCGAGACCTGGTCTGTAGAACAGAGCAGAGGTGTGGGAAGAGAGGGAGCTGAGTTTGCTTCCCAGCTGGATCACTGATTCCTTGCTTTCCCTCCCTTACCTTGATTCCTCCATGCCTAAGACAAATCCCATCTTCCCTTTTGGGACCTTTGACAGACACCAAGTGCCATTTACAAATTCTTGTTTTATTTCCAGTTAGGAAAAGGCTTTCCATCTTGCTGAAATGGTTAGGCTTCTCTGTATACCTTCTCCCAAAGCAGGTAAACAGGGAATTGGCCCCTCACCATGCAGTCCCAGTGGCACTCACATCTCCCTGCTCCTCTCCATCATTTGAGAGAGAATTTCAACAGGTATTTGGGTACCAACACCATCTCCTTCCATCTGGTATTTAGGAAGGAGACAGAAGCAAAGAGGTCAGGGGGATGGCAGGGGAGGGGGAACAACAAGGAGCAGCTCAGGAGGGGCTTTGTTGGCTGGGAGAGGTAGGACATAGACCAAAGGCAACAAGGATGGAAGGTAAGGGATGTCCTGTGAAGTGGGTGGGAGGATGAGGAGGAGTAGGCTAGCTGTGTCTCAGGAGTGGGGTGGGGCAGGTCTGAGATTATCTGCCAGCCCCAGGTGGAGGAAACCCTCCCAGTTATGAAACCTCCTGCACTCCCATAGACACATTTCTCACTGGTGTGAATTGCTTTGAGTGCTGGAAAAGTCATGGTGAGGGTTTGCAGTAGGGCCTGAGCTTCCATCCTCGCACATGACGCACCTTTCCTGGGCAGCCCCTTGGCCTCCCCCTGCCACAGAGAGCCCTGCTCCAGACAGATGAGTCGTGAGATCCTGTGGCTATTGACTATGCAAATGAAGGGGCACCTGCTAGAGCCCAAGATGGCAAACGCTGAGAATCTTGTGCTACTTACACCAGTACAAGATCAGTGTGGTGTGACAAAACTACCTGGTTTTAGCCAAACCAAAAAGATTTTGGTCTTTCATGCTCCTGAAGATATGAAATCCAGTATGACCCAAGTATACTAAAAAGCTCAGAAGGCAAAGGTGCCCAGATTGCATTAATTTTCAAAGCGCTGTGAGGTTCAGCTGGGCAAGTGGTTTGGCAGCAATGACTTTCCGTCCTAGCCTTGAATCCTGCCAGTGACTCCCCTCAGGCATGCTTCAGACTCTGCTCTTCAGGCTCTTGCCATATCCCTTTACATCCAGGTTCCACCCTATTTTTAATCCACTCCCCATCTTCTGGTGTTGTCAATCTCAGGCCTTTCCTAAGCCCGGAACGGAGCTGTGTATACATCCTTGTCTTGCTGTGGATATTTTACGGTTTCTCACCCAGTTTTAAGTCACTTGAGCTCTATTTGCCTCTTGGGCTGTAAATACACACAAACCCCAGACATCCAGTCAGGAGTATCCACAGCAACTGCTAAATATTTTTTTCCAGAGGGGACCATCAAAAAACGTTGGTGAAGAGGTGAAGTTCCAGCTGTTCTGTGCCAGGGTACTCACCTTCTGCCTATCTGGGGGTCATTTCAGAGGGCTGTTACACTGCTCCACACCAAAGTATCTTTATATCCCCTTCAGGTACCCCAGACATCCCAGCACCATAAGCCAAACCCATCAGCTCCTCATCCCCAGTGTCCTGGGATCACTCAGAACTGACCAGAGCACTGCACCCTGCAGCTTCCTCACTGGAGGCTCTGCTCTGAGCAGCAAGTTTTCACTTTTTCTTTAATCACATCACCAAGTTTTAATGCCCAGCAAGAACCTTGACCCTTATCCAGGGATTAGTTGTTATCCTTAAGAGCTTTCTGCGGCAAGCCTTATAAAAGAACTCCAGCTTTGGAGAATGTAGGCAAATCATGTCCACTGGGTTAATTTTCTTTATTAGCTGACTACCTCATTTTTCCATCCACAGCTCTCAGATATTGTCTCCTTGCTCCAGGAGAAGAGCTGTTCCCATCAGTTCACAGGAAGTTTACTGCTGGGATTCCTGCTAGCACCAAGCCACCCTTAGCAAGAAGGGGAAATCTTGGCTTTGGTGAAATTAAGGGAAAAATGTTATGTTCCCTCATCAGGCTGTTTCACATCCCACCCCAGCACAATTAGACAGTGATGGAGGGCTGCCAGACAGATCCTGTAAAGAGGGAAAATGTTTTAAATAGGGGCTGTAGAGGCAGCTGAGGTTAAGCAGAAGTAGAAAAATCCATTTGGCTGATTAGCAAGTTTCTTCATGAAAAGAAATGTGGGCATCTGTCTGTCTCTCCTCATATCTCTACCATGGCCTATTCTGAGTATAATCCTGTTTACTGAGCGGGATTTCAGTAAGGCATAAAGAGGAAATTCTGTTCAGATTATTGGCTGTTATTTTTCATGTGTGTGCAAGGTACACAGATGTGGGAAAACCGGGAGCACAGTGTGTTTTGCTCTAAATAATTAGAGGCAGGATTCACAGGTATATTCTGGCTGCTTTCAGCCTTTCCCGTGACAGAAAGCAGCTGCACACCCAGCATTAGCCAATCTGCTAATAGGCTGTGTCACAAGACACAGCATCACCATGTCTCACAAAGCAACTGCATTGTCCTCCTTAAGCTTATTGTGTGAAATATCACGGGAACACCACCAAATCGTGTCCCACAGACCGTTCCAGACTAAATATCCACGGCCCAGCTCCCTGACCCAGACTGAGGGTCCTGGAGGGAGAAGGCACCTTGCTTTTGCAGTGGTGAGAGCACAAGAGGTCTGTGCACTCGACATCTCCATGCAGACCTGCCTGTGTGAATAGACGCTAATGCATCTAGAGACTCCTCATTTTCTCCTTCAGATGATGAGTGTGTGAACATGCTAGTGACAAAAATCTTTTCTGTGGACACCTCTAAACTAGATCCTTGGCTCTTTCAGTCCAAGCAGCCTGGAAGACACCAGGAAACAGTGGATCCTTTGAGTCTGGGGTGCTGGCTAGCACTGCATGACTGGTCTCTAACTCAGGGTGAGAGGGTGTGAGTAAAGATGGAAGGCACTGTAAGGATGGGAAACCTGCTTGGAGGATACTACAGAGAACGAAAGGAGTTTCGGCTAGGATCTTGTAGCCAAGACAAACCAAAGCTGAAGCATCTATGGAAGATTCTTTTTGCCAAATCCTTTGGGTTTTTTTTTCTTGGTGTAAAAGAAACTCACTAAAAACTATGGTGTTGCGCATTACAGGTGATTCTGTACCTTGATATTCTGCCAGAGCTGGGTGTCTTGGGTTGTCTTCCCAGCTGTCCCTTGTTTCCTTATTAGTGCAGTGTCAATCACTACTCTGGTCTGTGCCTCAGTTTCCTCAGCTGTTGGTGGTGATAACCATACAGTGATGATAACAGTATTGAGCTGCCCTGGGGCATGACCTCTAAGTGAATTAACTGCGAGAAGTTATAGAAGAATTAATTGGTGGCCTCTGCTGAGTGCTCAGAGATTCCTCGATAGCGGGCAGTGAGTGGCGAGCAGAAGTTTTGTGTGCTGTGCAACACACAGCTTCCTCACACATCACAGCCTGTCCCTGGGCCTTTGCTCCTCGCTGCCTGACTCCAAAGGAAAGCCATGCTTTGATTAGGACAAGCGCTCATCAGTCACATAATGTTATTTCCAGGTGTGCAGCAGGCTGTGTGGGCAGGGTGGATCAGCTTCCCAGCTGCAACTCGTCTTCCCTTGAAGCAATATGTAATGAGAGAATACAGGGTTAACATTCTCTGGGAGACCCCTGCACGTTGCTTGTGATGACAAAGAGAAAGGAAAAAAATTAGGAGAAGCAGAGTGAAGTGGGATGTTGCTTGTAGCACATTCATGCTGTAGTGTTTTAACCATAAACTGGTAAAAACTAGGAAGCACAGCTCTTCAGGAGAGAAACCTGGAGAGCGGGAAGCATCATATAAAGTCTGCTGGGTTGGTAAGATCAAAAACTGAAAAGAAATGTCTGCTGAAAAGCAAATTTGGCCTCTAGTTTCAGAGTATGAACTGAGTCTGGGGAATGACAACAGCTTATTAGGTTTCAAGGTTTTTTTATTCTCTGAACCCCTGCCCCCCTTTCAGAGCTGTTTCAGAGCTTTTCAGCTGAATATGTAGATCTTTGCAGTACACCCAGCAAACTGTCCTCTACTTCATCAATTCTTCTGGATCACGAAGATGTAGTCATGAAATCTGTGGAGATCTGTGGAACACAAGCAGTAGATCACCCTTGGTGGATCATTTCTCCTTTCTACACTTCAATTTCCTTTCCTGTGAAAGGATGTTAAAAACCAGTGCTTCTCTAAACAGCAGCTTGGTGCCTAGAGCCTGGCAGGGACTATGGGGCAGGAGCCAGGGGCAGGGACAGAGCAGCGGGCCACATGCAGCTCTGAGAGAGGCCCCAGGACAGGTAGGGACTGGTGTCTCAAGCGCAGCTGAACACAGGTGTTGGGAAGGAGGCAGGTGCTCAGCGCTGGCATCTGCTCTGCACCCATTTGCACAAATTGCACTGGGTGTTACAGCTGTCACTCCAGGGCACTGGGGTACCCCAGTCTGTGGGGGCTGTCTTGTGTTTCAGACCAGGATGCTACACCTGTAACTCGCTCCTCTGCATTCACAGCAGGTCCTCAAGGCAGCAAGGCCTCCTCTCCCCCTGCATTCTGCCTCCAGAGACAGAGCCTCTCTGCCCTGAAACAGAGCAATGTGGCAATGCTCTCAGACCTTGGCTTGTAACAGCAATAACCTCCGAGCTGCTGACTGTTGCTCAGCAATAAACACCACTCGTGCTATTAATAAACACTATCTGTCAGCCTTGGTATTTTTAATGCTGGGACACTGTGCCCTGGCATGCGGAGCTGCTCAGAGACTGAAGGCCGGATTCAGAGACCAGCCTAAACTGCTGTGAGGTTCTCCATTGTTGAGCCCTGCAGCCCATGACTGTTGCAGGGTGGAAGGTCTCTGTTCTCCTCGGTGTGTTAGGCAGAATCCAAGTTCCACCCCACAAGGGATTTCCCCTCCTGTCCTTTGCAATCCCAGAGCACTGACACTCACAGACAGGCTCTACCCACTGTCATAGGCTGGGATAGATCTAACAGGATCTCTGGACCCGTGTGAGTCAGTGAAAATACTTCAGTTCTTTTCCCGTGACAATGTGCCAGTACATTCAGCTGAATCAGCAAGGGACTGCTGTCTACTCACACCGTGTATTTGGACTCACAGTCCTCCTATAGGAGGTTTCTCACACCAGACCTTGAGAAGTGCTCCCCAGTACACAGAGGTTGTCGAGAGAGTCCTGATGGGATTGGTGCCTCTGAATGATGCACGTGGACACTGCCTGCCACATGAGAGCTCTCCACAGGTAGCCTGGAAGTAAAATAGGAAGGAAAAGGAAAATTAAGAGATCATGTTGTACTGAAGCTCCTGACTGCTTCCAGCTGGCTGCAGTGTGAGCCACCCCTGCATCAAGCCAGTGTGTTCTCTGCCGGGGTTAGTCCGTACCCAGGCTGCGCTGAAGGGCATTGGTGTGAAGCTGCGGGGGCCTGCGTGGCCGACAGGCCGATGCAGCAGGAGAGAGCTGGTTTCACCTTCAGCCTCGGCGTTTGGCCCTGACAGCAGAGCTGGGGCGGAGGGCGTGTGGCAGAGCTCAGGGGCAGGGAGGGGCAGAGGGGAGCAGGGCGGCCCTGGTGCGGGCTGCGGGCTCTGGGGGCTGGCTGGGGCTGCACCCCAGGGCTGCTTCGCCCTTTGCCACCGCAAGAGCGGTCGTGGAGGGTTTTGGAGGGGTGATGGGAGAGCAATAGCCGAGCAAACAGTGAGCTGGCCGAGCAAACAGCGGCCGATGTGAAACAATCGGGACCCGTTCTGCTAAAGCTCAGCAAATACTGCGTAAGACCTGCTGCTGGCAGCGGTGCTTGCCCTAGTCATCGGGTAGAGCGCTATCAGAGGGCAGAGACAGAACAACCTGGGGAGGCAGGCAAGTTGTGCAAGAGAAAGCTCTGGCCAGCATGACTCAACACTCATTAGCAGCGGCACACCTACAAGGAGCCCATTAAAACTGAAAGGAAGAAGCTCAAGTACCTACCTTATTTCTTCCCTTTGTTGTAAATAATCCCTTTTATCACACGCACATTTCAGTGTCTGCAGAGAGGGCAGCAGAGAGAGCACCACTGTGTATTGTAATCCCCTCCCAGCTCTGCCTGGGCCCATTTCTCCTGCCCCACGGCCCCTGTCAGCCCAGCTCCAGGCCTCACAGAGCTCCCCCAGACTGATGGGCTTGCCAGCGGTGTGATCCAAAGCCCATTTCTCACCCACTGCCGTGGACTCTGCCTTCTTTAGAGCCATCTACCCTGATGTCTCCAACCTCCTGCAAAGGCCGAAGTAGCTGCAGGGCGGCACTGCCCTGGCACTGTGAACCATCCTGTGCTGGCCCGCTGTGCCAAATAGAGCAAGTGTAGATCTGCAGCTGGGAGATGCCCTCAGCTTTCAGGTTCAAGCTGGGCTCTCTGAACACCATCCACATGCCACCTTGGCCTTGCCTGCTGGCTGGTTTCTTGGACATGCAGTTGAAGAAAGCATCAAACTAGGGATGGAGGAGACTTCTGTATGTCTAGGTATAAATACCCTGACCTGGGGGATGTGTGCAGAGAGGAGACATGAGGAGAAGCTATGTCTGCAGTACACCTGACAGTGGTGTCCCTTACTGGTACATCACTGCGAAAATGGCCTCGTTTTTCTGCTCCTATTAAAGGCAACAAAACATAGGTTTACATTGAAGTGCTTAGTACACAGCTGCAGGACTGGCCGTGGAGCAAAACTCCTTTAAGTCACTTTTCCATTAGTATATAACAGGGACATAGCTAAACCCAGCCATCCCTTGTGTATGTCTGCATTGTGTTCCAGCGGGGGGATTGCATTTTGGTAAACACATCCTGATGAGCTCGGGTTTTAATTTGAGTTTTAACCTAGTTTTCTGCCTCACAGCATGGATCCCAGTAGTGGCATGTCACTGAGATGTCTAGACTGCAACACCCCTCTTAGACTAAGCTTGGATATCTGCTGCTGCTGCTGCCCATACTCTCCCATTAGTCTCCATCTAGTTTAAAGATAAAGGGATGTCTTCTCAACCCATTCCCATGATTTTGGACTGCTCTTTTTTTCACTTTATGTCACTGTCAAACTCATTGCATCCTCTACTCCAAATCTACCCCAAGTGTTCCCCGTCTGCCCTGCTGCTACTAATATGTCAGTGTTTTTGGGCCGGCTGGTCCAGACTAAGGTGCTGGACTCTTGCAGTTTTGCAGAAGGGACCTCACTGCAAAGGCAGAGGCTCTGGAAGGTGTGCTGTGGGCTGCAGTGGGGATGGATGGTCCCAGCCCTCTGAGCCGAGAGTGGCTTTGCTGTTCTAGACTGTTATCTGCTGCAAAGGAGAGAGTTCATCCTGCCCCATCCTTCCTCCCCTTTGTCCCTTTCCCATCCTTCTCCCATCCTCTTTCCATCCCATTCCCTTGCCCACAGCAAGTCTTTTGGAGGGGTCTTCTCTCTCAGAAATACCATCTTAGGCCCACTGTCTTTTATCTGATTCAGATTAAGCTTCTTTCTGCTTTTCTTTTTCTGCTGTTGACACAAAGAAGAGTGATACCCCCACAGGGAAGGGTCCGGATGTGCTCCAAATGATGTCAGCTTTGATTTATTATTGTTTAATATCATGTTGCTTACTGTTGCCATTTCATGGAGTTAGCTCAATTTGGGAAAGACTGCTATTCTTTGGACAGGACAGATGGTCTGAAAATTAATTTTTTCCCTTGCCTAACTAAATATCCAAGGCAGGCTGTTCTGTCATCAGAGCTTTGCTTAGGCAAGATCTTTCCTTGGCAGAAGTGGTGGGGGAGAAAGGGGGGATAAGGGAGAGAGCAAGAGGGGGATGTGTGCACTCTACCACAGCTGAGGTTTCTCAGTTTGTCTCCTTGTCTCTCCTCCACAGAACCTTATTCCACTCTTGCCAGTATCCCAGTGGTTTAATTCAGAGTTACATCTGGGATGGGGCCAGTGCCAGACATTGCAGGGAAAAGGGGCAGGAAATGCAGCTGCAGGTAATTACAAAACAACCTGCTCAGATACGTCATTTTGTGCCTGTCAGTCAGGGCTGGCTTGTATTTTGGAGGAAGAGGGCTTAGATCTCTTACATTTTTATTCTATCTCATGTAGCTCTGGATGTTCTTTTTTATCCATTGAAACATCTGATCCTTTCGTGCTTCCTGCAAAGCTCTTGGCCTCCCTGATGACAATGATTTCCATCTGTGCTCTCACTCAGATCATTTCCAGGCTCCTTTTGGTGAGCATGTGGATTCACAGGGATCTGGGCTCCTGTTTTGTGAATGAGCTCAAGGGAAGACTGCTTGAGCTCTTGCTGTCTCTCAAGCTCCACAAAGCTCGGCTCCCTGTCCTGCAGTCGGCCTGGTCTGAGTAGATAGATCCCCGTCAAGGTAGCTGGGTTCTATTTCACTTCTTGCCAGAATGATGAGCCAAACTGGTGAACTGTTCAGAGCAGGGAGAATGAGACTTCAGGCAGAAGGAGAGGAAGGCTCTCAGAACCATATGCTCAAAGCCAGCCCTAGTTTCCATGTTAGCCAGAACGCTACCTGATGCACACTTTACTTCTCCAGTGTCCACCAGGAAGAGAAAGAACACTGCATTTGTTGTCACTACCACTTTTAGTATGCAGCTCTCAAGCACATAGACTTATATAATCTCAAAATGTTTGCTTATTTTGTTTGGCATGAATTCTAGAGGACATAACTGTGGGTTTCCGAATATTTAAGGCCAATGTGTTATTTATAAGACATGGTGGAATCATCCTGAGCATGTGGATTTTAGTGAGGAGAGTCTGGGTTTGGTATATCCCCCACACCTCAGGTTTGCCATTCTGCAATGCTGTCTGTGGTGATTGTGTTTGAGGTTAGCAGTGTCTGTAGTGGTGCTAGACTCATGACATTTTCTTTTCAATATCTTCAATCTACAGGCAAACAGCAATGAAAATATAAGGCAGGTAGTAAAGGACTGAGTGAGACCCTGCTTTTGAATCCCCTGCAGTGCCCCTATTTAAACTCCCAGCAGCCATCATATCCTTGCTCCCTACTCTCCTTTGGCCCTCAACAGAGCCCTCACCATTTTCATCTGAGATGGTGACCACCATCCTTGGCATAACACCCCAACCTGGAATTACATCCCCAGGGAGAAGCAGGAGGCAGAGAACTGAGCCTGCTCCTCTGTGTACTCCTCTGCCCACTCATCCCTCATGGTGTTTAAACAAGGCTCATCTCCATGCTGGCTGCCACAGCTTCCATCTTCAGCAGCCTTTCCTCCAGGATACACAGTCTCTACAGCACAACTTCCTGACAATTAGCCAAGAGCCAGAGCAGCTCCTGTGGCCTGCGTTTGCCTTTTGCAGGAGCAATTAGGCTGCTCGAGACTGTCTTCATAGGCTGATGTTATCTCCACCGTGACGCAGGCGAGCAGCCCTAAGCCCTTGTGGTAACTATGCCAGGGTCACAGAATCACAGAATATGCTGAGTTGGAAGGGACCCACAAGGATCATTGAGTCCAACTCCTGGCCCTGCACAGGAGTATTAAATTTCTCCCCTCTGTCTGTGTTCCTTTACCTGCAAGACAGGCTGAGCTTCAGAAGTCTTCCAGCTATCTCCAGCAAGTGGGCAAAGATTTTCCTTTAGCAGCACCAAAGATCAAGAAAACCTTTCTGCTCTGTGCTTGAGTCAAGCCTGCAAGGCTTTTTCGAGATGTCTCCTACACTGCCTGTAAAAGTCACGCTTTTCCTGGCATGTTGAGAGTAGGGAACCATTCTGGCTGGTTCTGTAGGGGAGACCCTTAGCTTTCCAGCCAAACCACAAAAGGTCTGACGTTTTGCTGCCTGCTAATTGAGACAAGATAAGTTTGCATCAGGGATGCCTGTTCCTGCTGACACTGTCATATCCAGAGGGTCTGCCCTGCTCGGGTGTTAATTGTGTCTAGGAGTACTTCCAGCCACTCTGTGTCACTGCCCAGGGAGAAATGATCTCTACCCTGGAAAGCTTTTACCTAATTAGACAAGACAGATAGGCAGGGAAACAGAAAGAAGGAAGTGGCAAAAGCCTTGCCCAGGGCCACGTGTTGGGTGAGTCGTGGCAGCAGGACGTGCAGCCAGGTCTCATGATATTTGCACTATGGATACACATTACGTCCACCACAGGGATCAGGCACAGCATGGCACCAGGGCCATCCCAGGGTCCACCTTCCAGCCCACTCACAGTCTGCATGAGGGTACTTCCCTGTCTTGGCACAAGCCCCAACTTGGCAGGGAAATCCTGGCTTGGCTGGGAGTGTGGGTGGAAGGACAAGGAGGTAAGCCCTGGTCAGCCAGCAGCCTTCAAGAGCAGGTGGAGGGTTTGGAGCATTGTCTGCAGTGGTTGCAGACGTCTGAGCAGATGAAGGGTATGTGGCCCTGGAGCCCGGGGCTTGAAGATGGTGTGGCTGATGCTGGTGATAAACATGCAGCCACAGGAGTGATGTGGTGAGCCTGTCCCATGTACTCGTGGTGGGTCCCCTTCCCAGAGCAATCACAGAACTGATCACTGAGCCTGGGGTCACCTCTCTTATGCTGTGGTGTCTGATGCTGCACCAGTCACCAGATGGAGAAGACCAGGCTCAGGCTCCACGCATGACACTGGTTTTGTTGTACTATGTCCCCACCTAATGTGGAATTTTCATGGGTCAAAGAGGCTGTGTTGGCACCAAAACTGTTTCCTTGATACCTTGCCTTTGATACTGTTCCTTTGATACCTTTACTTTGGAGTAAAGTAAAATCAACTAGACTACCAATACTACTCTGTATGCTGTGGGACACATTCTCGTAGGTCAGCGAGACACCTGCAGCCCTGTCCTGATCTCACCCTGGCCAAGGCTCTACCCCACATCATCCAGTTTTGCTGCAGAGTTGGGATTTCTGAGTGACAGGACATGGAAAGGGCCATTCTTGATGAGATGTTTTATTCTTCTACCCATGATTATTTGGAGTACATAAAGATCTTTAGTTTAACATACTGGAGGAACAGTTTATATCTTACGGTGACTGCAAGTTCTTTAAACAGCAAGCCAAGGTCTTGCTAAGGAGGAGAGGGCAGGAATGAGAGAAAATGACCTTGAACTGTGGGACACTGAGTGGAAAAAAGACGCTTATTTCAACTATTTCAGCAGAGTTTCTTCTAGACACCAACAATCATTTGGGAGCTGCTTGCTGCTGCCCAGAGCCCAGAGAATGTGAGAGGAGGTAAGGTAGGAATCATGTGTTTCCTGCAGGCTAGGAGGGTCATGGCTACTGGGCTTCAGATTCAGCCTGATTTGCAAGCCATTTCAGCCTGTACATGCTCACACATTATTGCCCACAGGACTCCTAGTGTGACTCTTTTTGCCCTGTTCAGCAATTTCTGATGTTTGGGATCACCTGGCATCTGGCTCGCAGGCTTTTTTCATTGAGGAAAGTCAGCTGGGGCAAGAAAGAAGAGATTTCACCTTTCTCCCCGATTAGATGAACCAGTCCAATGCAATTAAGCAGCTTTGCTTAAGGCAACAGAAGCCATTATTGCTGGGCTCATCTGCTCCGCTTGAACTCTGTTATCCACACCAAAAATGTCAGAGGAAAAAAAATTTTCCTTCTGTGCATGGCGTCTCCCTGGCGCTGGCTGAGTAGCAGGTGCATATCTGAGATACCTCTATGTGCATCTATCTGATCAGCTTCTCTCCCTACTGTCTCATTTCAGGTGGGGTGGGGGTCGGCCTCATAAGAGAGCAAGAACACCTGGCCAAGGACACTCTCAGCCCTCTTTATGGAAAACCTCCTTGTTTTGGCAACCTTCCTCACTGTCAGGGAGAGAGCTCATTTTGTCTGCTGAAGGCATGGTGCAAAAGTCTCCACCTGCCCCTGAGGAAACAGCAAGGTGGATAAGGGTTGATGAGAACTCCTCTGAGTTCTTTGTGCTTCTTCATCTTTCTTCTTCACTAGGCCTGCACCTGAGCAGAGGGGATGCCTGGGAAGGCATGTAAAACACTTCACTTTTGGGATAATCCTATGAATTTTTATTTGAGCCCAATCTTGACATGTACTGCAGGGTTGGGAGAGGGTTTCCAGACTGGCATAAATATTCCATGGACGATTCTCTTCTGCTTATGAATATCCATGCTGCAGTCTCACCCCCCTTTATTTCAGAAAAAAAACCATGTAACATTCAAAGAAAAAGAGACACACACATGGATGCATTCATGTACATGCATTCATACACACCTGTGCAATGCACAGAACCGATCCCTATACCCATCGCCAAACATAACTGGAGCTTGAGGGCAGGGTGTATTCACTCCTGTCCCAAACCACAGACCGTCTCTTCCTTCACAGCTGTCCCAGTCGATTTCCTACTTACCCAGATGTCACTAAGCATGGCTCTGCTACTCATACAGGTTTCCCAGTAATAACTCATTGTGGGTTTTTACATTCAGGTGCTGTTATCACCCATTCATGAATTAATAAAGACAACTAAGGGCCTGTGTTTAGAAAGAAATCTCTGGTGAAAATGCCTCTAATCCATCTTGCTGGTTAGAAAGTCCTCAGTGTCCATTTGGCACAGCAGGAGTTATGGTCCAGTAGTTGCTTCCAGCTAAATAGCCTAAGAAGGTGTCCCAGCATCTCTAAAAGGGATGTGGGTACGTCCATAACACTTCAAACACTACTGGCTATGAAGTGTCCCTGCAGGAGATGCTGGCATATATCACAACAGCTGCAACGTGATGCTTAGAAGAACAGAACAGCAGCGCTTGAGAGACAGGGTACAGAGGGCAGAGTCTGAGTCAGGAAAGGGTACAGAGATCGGTGGAGGTAAATACACACCAACACAGACTCCTGTGGACATAACAGAAACTGCAGTTATGGAGACACCTCTCTCTTTCTTCTAAAAGATACAAGACTCACACTGCACCCTGGGAGAAGACCAGGATGGACTGGTTTGGCTTCAAGGTGAGCCTCTGTAGAGGATTAGGTAGGAATATGAGCTCTCATTCTCATGACAGACTTCTGACTAGAATTGAAGATCTCATTCCTTTCCTTGAAGAAATTGCATGTTTTAAGAGCAAAACTGCAGCAATGAGCAACAGAATTTGCTACCAAATGGGTAGAGCTCCTCTGGGCTGCCAGGAGAGCCGTCTGGTGGGCTAGATAACTGTCTGCAGGAGCAAAAGAGCATGACAAGCCTTCTCATCTTCTGTCTCACGCATGAGGGCACTTCAAAGCTGCTTTCTCTGCCTGTGATACCTGGTGAGAAAATAAAACACTTGCGTTACATTCATGCTTCTGCCTGGGGGAGAGGAACGGGGATAGGAGTCCCATAGGGCAGATGTTGGTCAGACTGCCTCAGGTACTACCAGGAGGTCTTCAGATACCACCACATAGTTTGTATAAGGAGGGGAGCAACTCCAAGTTTGTGTTACTGTGGGAAGGGGATCATGGCTGCTGGCATGGAGTCTGACACTTGGAGAAGAGTCATCAAAGCCTCAGAAGTGGGAGAAATGTCTGGTCTTATAAAAATGACACGTGGATGGGGAAGAAAAAGAAGGGCCTCTTTTAATAGTGTCAGGAGAAGGCTTATTTTTTCACTTTAGCAGGTAGCACATTATCCTGAGACTGGCAATGATAGTTTCATTTCTGAAGCTGCTTGTCCCTGTGTTCTGGCAGACACAAATATTCTCCCCAATGCTTTTACAACACAGAGAGGAAAGTGACTTCATGGCATTCCTTTTCTGACTGTTTCTCTGACACGTGCTTTCTAAACATAGATCTAAAAATCAGAAAGCACCGGGAGAATTACGGGTTTCTACACCCTATTGTGCATTATAATAATTATAATTATTGTAAATACGGCCCAGACACTGTAATTTTCTGCTCTCCGTTGGGCCTTTCTTTTTCATTTTGTTCTTCTTTTTATGACTGTTTTCTAAGAAAGTTTTCATATGTCACCTTATAGATGGGAAATGGCAGAGTCAGCTCTTAAAATAAAAGGAGAGGAGTGGCTTGGGGGGGAAGGAGAAAATGATGAGAAGGGAGTGAGGAGAGGGAAATGTCATATAGTCTGTGGTGAGGGCACCAGTGATCCTGATGTGGAGACGATCAGGAGACCTAGTGCTGTACCTAACCTATTGCCAACTTGCTGTGTGATATAGGCACCATCTTTGTACATATTTTTGGTTGTGGAAGCCTTCTCTTATCTCTTATCTCATTGCCTGGCTCAGCAACCATTTGACTGTAAGTTTAGAGGTGCTGAGCACTTCTCACGTGCAATGTCTGGTTTAAGTTATTGTAAGAAGGTATGGTAAAGATATTTGAAGAGGTGGAATTTTTGCAGCATTGTTCAATTACAGCCAGGAAAACCTGGTTTACATTTTGGATAGAGGGATACACTATGATAAAGGCTCTGGTTCTAGGACCTGTGAGCGTCCAGAGCAGAGAGGTGACTTAGATGTGTCTTCTTGCACAGACAACTTGATCCTCTTGCTGTGGACATTAAGGCATGGCATAGAAACATAGAGACTGAGAATCAAGTATATCCAGTATTTTTCCCACCAGGAAATCAGAATATGGCCAGGGTATGGACTTAGACATGTAAAGCAGAAAATATTCAGAGAACAGACACAGGTAATGCCACCAACAGTGCGGTGAGCAATGAGGAAAGGACAGATGCAGCAACCAGTGTCAGGAGAAAGAAAATATCCAGACACCCTGGAGTCAGGAAAGAGAGTTTACACTGAATTCAGACTGAACTTGAAGAAAGAATTAGAAAGCAAATGGAAAAAGATGGAATAAAATGGATAAGTCCTGGGGGATAAAGTGCAATGGACAATAGGAAAACAGGAAAATTTTTTATGTGATGTAGAGAATAGGAAAGAGGAAGGTAGGCAAAGGAGAAATCACCTGGAGTGATAATGAGTGTTTTGAAATAATGAGCTGAGTTGAAACATCACCACCAAAAACACAGCAGAGATTCAGATTGAACTGCAATGATTTATACAACTTTTGCCTGAACAGGCACAAAGTGGTTTTGAGAAGTTTCTCACTGAGAACTTGGACTTCTTCCTCTCCTCAAGCGTCTTCAATGGAGACTTCCAAAGGAAGCTAAAGAGCAGAAGAATGCACTCTGCCACACTACCAGGGGAACTTTGCTTTTACATAATTGTAAGGAAAGTAAATGGGTGTTTCTGGGTGACTTTCTACCAAGAGTGTAGGGTTTAGAGTGTGGGCTAGGGATGTGAGAGATGTAGGTATTACTCTGCCAATGAAAAAGGGAAGATTGCAGCCAGTGCAATCAGGATTTTGGCTTCTAATTCAAGGCTGGAGAAGTGATTGACTGTAGCCTGAAAGTGGGTTAGTAGAGTTTAATTTCTGCCTTTTACACTGTCCTGCAGTAACCTACTGAATCACTCTCTTAGTACAGCAACTCCAATCAGTTGCCTCACAGAGGGTTTCCTTGATGCTGAATTTGCTGTTTGCAAATGCTCAGAAGTCTGCTGCTGAAAGGAGGAACATTATCCTTTTGCTGTATGGGTCAAGAAGTTTTTACAAGAAGGTCTGTGTATTTGCCTCTGGCCGTCCATAAATACAGTACTACTGCAGGCAATGCAATAGGGTAAGCACAGCCCTGTGCATTAAGAGGAACATTTGCTGTAGTATTTGGAAATAAGTCAAATCATCTGCTATCTGTATTTCTTACAAATACCACATTTGTGCCTCCACCATTCCAATCTGCTGCTTTGACTTGCTAATAGGTCTCTGTTGTAAAAAAAACCCATGTGTGCTTTTTTTTTTTTTTAATGGAGCTAACACTCAGATGTTACTTTGTGCCTAGAAAGATAGCAAGGACATGGAGTCTGCTAGATTCCAGGAGGAAAGGTCTGCAGGGCTCCCAAAGGGAAAACTACCAGGCAGGTATTTATGAAAAGAAGGTGATCTGGTTGAATTCAAGACTGTATTACAAACTATGTGCTTATCTCGTGTCAATTGGCAGTTTCATTGAATTATTTGGAGCAGTGCTGATTTATAACTACTGAGGGTTTAGACAATTCTACATAAACAGCTCTAATGAAGCCTTGCAAGGCACTGAGTGTCTGTACCAAGAGATAAATCTTGAGCTATCGGTCCTTGCCAATTTTCTTCTAAACTCTGCTCTTTCTTGTCACTGTAAAGAATGTATGGAGCTTTCCTGATCCAGGTTCAGCCAAATCACTTTCCATTGCTCTCAGCTTTACTGATGCAACTCCTCCAGCCTGTGCTGAGTCACTTTTAATCACAATTAAAAAGCAATCATAAAGAGATGGATATTCCCACAAGCAGCTGCATCAGGTGAGAGACAGTGTATGGAGCTAGGGTGATGTGCCAAGTTCTGGTTTGACCGGTGGAGAAGTACACACCAATGGAGTGGGATCACTGAGCCTTGTGCTCTCAACTTGGCTGTCTTTCCAAGAGATAGGTGTTCACCCCAAGACAAAATGTTACCTTATTCAGCAATCACCAAGGCTTGCAGAAGAGAGGACTGAAAGAAAAGTTGTGGCTAGTACTGAGCAGGTGTTAAGAAGAAAGCTGGATGAAATGTGCCTGAGGATCCCTGTGGGCATGCAGAGGTAAGGATTTAGCCCCTCAGACAGCAGCCATTCTTTGTGGGCTCACATCACCTTCCCTGCAGTCCTGTCTGTGGTGTAGCAGCAACACTCAGCAGCCGTCTCCTCAGCAGTGGGTGGAGGATGGTAGATATGTTACCCACCACACAAGACTGCCAGAGGGCTGTGTGGCATCTGCTGCATCTGCCTGGGCCCTGGGTATTGCTGAGAGCACTCAAAAAGAGGAGAGCATGAGGATTTCCAGAATAGGCAGCTGGCAGTTTAATTTCAGCAGGGGTAGGTACAAGGTAATGCAACATGAAAAATCAATTTAAGCTACTTATGTAACATGACAGGCCCTAAATTATTTATTTCTTACTCAGGAAAACATCAAGGTCCTTTTCAGGCTCCTTAAGCAGTAGCAATCACAATAGCTAGCAGTGAAAATGCTCTATTATGATACCTTCCTATGAATCGAAATTATGTCTACATTTGAAACCATGTACTCAGATTTTGTCACTTTTCTGAAGAATAAATCAGAAATAGAAGGTGTCTAAAGATAGTTGATACAAATTATTAGAAGACCTAGAAGGATTTCACAAAGAAAAGTTTAGGACTATTAATTTAGTGAGAGGGATGTGACATGGGAATGAAAAGAATATTGGCAGGGAGAAGGCACATAAGATCCTGGCATTTACTCTTTATTAAAATACCAGAATGAGAAAGAAAAAGATCATGACTTAAAATACTGTACCTGAAATACTAATAAAGGAACAGACTGAATTACACAGTACGTAACCTGTGGAATTCGCTGTGTGAAAGCACGACTGGGGCCAAGAGCTTGGGAAGACATTACTCTCACATTTTCCATACAGAAGCAATAAAAATATCATCCACCCCTACACCAGCTGGGCTAAAAACCTACATGGAATATAAATCTTCATCTTGCATGACAATAATTGCTGCGAGCTAGACAAGGAAGCCTATTGCATAACTGTCCACTACGAGGGTTTTACTACCTCCCATGAAGCATGTGGTGCTGGCTGCTGGCGGAGATGTGCTGCTGGCAGGGATGCTGCTGCTTTCCCTTGCCACCCCTCCTGTTTCTATACAGTCCTTCCTCTGGAACAGGTCCCTTAGTTGTGCTGGGGACCTCTGCATCAGTGGGACAGATGACCTTCTTCGGTGCTCGCAGCTGTGAGGTTGGATTTGGTGTGCGTGGCGTTGTTCTGGTGAGTTGGCTGGAACGAGACGTGCCTCTGGCCTTGGGAGATGGGAAAGCTGGGAGTCATTCCTCTGGCTCCCTGCAGGGGCAAGCTCCATGGGTAGGAGTCAGCTGCAGGGAAGATGCCCATCTGCTGCAGACATCAGCATTCTCTTGAGACAGAAAGTTCTGGGGTGAATCACTGTTGCTGTGAGCAGCCACCACCAGAAAGCGTGAAACACTTCCCTTGGGCAGCCAGCACCCAGACTGCGAACTGGTCTGGAGAGAAGGGCTGGAAGTCTGGATTTGGCCCAAAATTTGGTCCAGAACTAGTGCAGAGAACCAAAGTTTCTGATGTTCAAAGTTGGTGCCTGACCTGGAGTTAGGGGCACTAAATTTGTGGGAAGTCATCTTTGGAAAGGCTGATTCAAAATGTGAGTGCAACAGGAAAGAGGTGCTCTCTCCTTGCCAAAAGATGCTTTATTACTCTTCATCTGCAGTATGATCAGGTGCCAGTCAAGAATGGGACTCTGCTGCTCAAGGCAATATTCATACAGAGCAGCAGATACGAATCTAACAGATGTGGCTATTTCAATGTCTAGAAGGGAAGAGGAGCCAGGGGAACACCAAGGCTGTGGGTTGTCCTAACATGCCAAAAAATTGTCTCATGACTTTCTTCTTAGCTCTTGCCTGCTGATTTTCAGGGCAAGACCCTCAACTTTTCCGTGTGAAAAGTAATTCTGAAAGGTATTTGCAAATAAATTTTTTTTTTTTATTACAATATGGGTCCTCATAGCGTTTATAGTTTGGGGATTTGGGGGTTTACATTTTGAATTTCATTTACATCCTGGAATTTCAAAGCATCTGTTAAAAATCCTAATTCATGTCCTTTTTGTGTTTTACAGAGATTGCTGTCTGTTTCAGGACAAAGTTTTAGTGCATGATACGACAAGAGATTTGAAGCCTTGCATTCTTCTATTTTTAAGCACAATTAAGGGCAGCTGTTTTATAGTACTAATTAAAAAAACTTTCTCTACAGATCAAAGTGACTTTTGCTTGTAATGAAACAGTCTGACATAAAGTCAAACACAAAAAGTGTCACACTGCTTCATTACAAAACAAACAGGAGACACTTTGATCTGTGTAAAAAAGATAAGGTGTTTTAATTAGTACTAAATAGCAGCTGTCCATCATGATTTAAGAAAGGAAATAAAACAGCAATATTTCAAGTCTTTCATATGGTGATGTGCATGCTGGGGCTCTCATGAAGTTAAAAAGCATTACAGTGAAAACTGCAATACAATTTTGAATTTTTAAAATTTATTAATATGTATTTCTCAACCCAGAACAAAGAAGATGCTCATATTAACAAATTTTGCCAGAGAAATTTCCACTAATACTCATATCTGGTTGTTAAAAACAATGCATTTAATATAAAAATTTTTAGGGCAAAAAGCTGTAAACATTCCAGCCTGCTCTGTCTGCAGACCCTGGTTCCAGGTGTAGCCATGCTGGGTGGGGTATGGAGGTAAATAACTCAATGCAGGAGCAGCTTCACCAACATGCTGTGGGCATGTCCACAGACAGGTGCGGCGCAGCACTCTGAGCACATCACCTGGTCAAGTCACTCTGGCCTTACAGCTCGGCCCTTGGCACCCTCTTCACTGCACCATGAAGCCACATGTGTTCCTGGGGGTGTTGGGGGAAGGCAGATGAGCTGAGGTCTCACAGATAGTGCCGGCTGTTAGGAAGCAGCGACTGATACCAGTCTTCTCTTCAAGGAACAAGGCGCCCTCTCGGTGCAATCCTGCTGAGCTTTTTCATGTTCCTGGTCCAGGGCAAGAGTTTTGAAGCTGGCTGTGTCAAATGTTGCCAAAAGCTATGCAAGTCTGCTCTTAGAAAAACAATGGTTATCTATCTGTAAGTATTTCCACTGATTCTCCCTGGCTCTGTGGGTAAACCTGGTGAAGGCAAACTCCTGTCCCGGGGAGCTGTACTAGCAGAGGGAGCATAAACTGCAGGAGGACCCCATTGCTGCTAATGAGGTCAGTGTGATGGATGACCAGGCACTGGATGAGCATGTCAGAGGGTCAGTCAATGCTCTGAGCTATGGAGTTCATTTTGTTCTTCTCTTCCACTTTGCTTTTAACAGGCAGTGAATTTCCTACAGGAACCCCATGGAAAGGGTCCTCAAAACAACATCCTGTGATCTCAGGGGCAAGCAAACATCAGTCTCAGTCCAATTCTTGAACGTCAACTCTGCCCCTTGTTCCCGGATCGTTGAGAGCTGCTGGGCTCCTGTTTATCTCACCTTTGGTCCTGCTCTGTGTTTACAGTTAAGCTGTTCATTCAAGTGCCATATAAGTTTGTTAGGATTTGCTGAGGGAGCAAAGGTCTTCAAGCAGAAGATGAGAACAGAGGAAAAACAGCCTCTGGCTGCCACACTTCTCCAAGGCTTGCTTCAGAGATGTTACTCAAGATGAGGTGGCAGCTAATAAGTACAAAAAAAAGAGCAGTAGCAGTAAGTTGGCAAAATCTGGAGGCCTCCAAGACTCTCCTTTGTGGTTTTTTGTGGTTGAGTTCTCAGTGCCTTTATGATGGTGATGATGAATTCATTGCTGATTTTCCTTCTATTTTCCTAGTAATTTATCAGGAATGGTTTTTATGGTTGCACTAAATTCTCAAATATAGATGGGGTGACTGCTTCTGCTGCCTCACCCCAGCCCTTCACGTTTACAATCTTCCATATTTGTAATATATCTGTGGTAGATAATATAAATAAATAAAGTGTCATGGGGAGAAAGTATACCTTTTGCTTGCACCAAATCACATGATTAGGAAAAAAGATGAGCATTAAGGCACGTAAGGGCAAATTTTCCCTCACTTGCTTGTATTCTACAGTAATGTAAGACATCCAAATTTAGCATTTTCGTTCTTTAAGGAAGAAAACCTTGTCAGGTTAGGCCTTTTTGATAGGATCCTTGATATCTCTGTGAGGAAGGCACAGGCCTCCAGTGCTGTAAGAATCCCTCAGTTGTTGCTGTGACTGAAATACAGTGAAATTACTTAGGATGCAAGAAATTCAGGGCTGTGGCTGAAAGGCGCATGTTGCTTATGAGGTAAACAGAAGTGAGAGCCACTGGAGAAGAATGTTAACTCAGGCAGGGACTAAAAAACCCATCTGCATAATGAAGGACAGTAAAAATATTGTGTGAAGGTGGAAAACAGGTGATTGTTTGTACAATTTCAAAGGCACCCTTGAAATAATATTTATGAAGGGTCAGGAGAGGAAAATCCATCTGTTTATCCAGGAAGCCCTACTGAATAAAACTGGAAATGGCAACAACACCAGGGGTCAAGATCAGGTGTGGATGTTGTGTTCCAACCACTTCCTTCAGGCTGGCAGTAGTGTTAGGGAAGGATGGCCACGCAGGTGGCTCGGGCCTCGGGCTGTGACTCTGATGGTGAGAGCAAGCCTAAACAAGCAAGCTCCTATACAGGCCAAGAGTTAGTCCCCCTGGTAGGCAGTGTGATGTAAACCTGAAGGATTAGAGCTAAGAGGCTATGGTGAGGAGGTGGCTGGAGGAACTGAAGGAATAAACATGCTAGAGGTGGGATTTCATGTTCTGCTGTATTTTCCAGCTTGTGAGCCTGAGGAATCACAGCTGGGTTTGCAGGACTGGCCCTAATTGGAAGCTACCCCTGTCCATGAAGTCCACCTCCATGCCACATATGCTCCAGTGACTGTCCTCCACCAATCCCCTCTGCCTAGGTCTGTCATTTTAGAGACCCAAGGATTCCTTATTTCCCATAGCCCATATAAATATGTTCCCAGATCACAGTCCCTTTCTCCACTAACCACCCCTTCCCCAGGTTCATAAGGGAAGGACAATCAGCTCTCCAGGCATTAGTCATCTTCCTTTGCAGCCTTCCCCGGGTGGGAGGACCCAGTATCCCTATGCAGCCCACAAGCTTTTTAGCCATGTCAGCCACAGAGTGGCACCTCCTGAGGCTGCCCTGGAGCCACCTCTTTGGTGGAAAGCTGCGTGATATTTCCACAAAGGTTCTTCTTTGCTTTTCTTCTCAAGACAGTCCCAAAGATCAAATAATCCAACACACAACACCATATTGTGATGGAGTAAGTGCTGCTGGGGCTGCAGGGAGAGAGTGGGATGGCCCTCACAAAGGTCCCTTGGGCCAGTTTCTTACCTACTTACTATAGGTACCCTTCCTTTTCCAAGCATGCATCAAGAGGTGAGCCAAGTCTAGTGACCAGGCCATCATCAGTATATTGAGGGGTCTGTGGCATCATGCCATGTAATTCAGGTTGGCAGTACACACATGTGCAAGGCCTGCCCTCAAATCCCAAGGAGCCCCTCTGGCCCCATGTTCTGGAAATAGCACAGCACCAGGCAGGCCCTATGCCTTATGCCTTTTCTCCAGGATGATAAGCTGACTGTCCCTGTCAAGCCATGTCTCTGGAGATGCTTCACACCCCATGCTGTGGTGAAGGCCTGAGGAGACCACAGTCATCTCTGCTCTGAGCTCAGCCTGGGCTTGTGACCTGTGACCTTGTACACATTTATCCCATAACCACAGAGGGCCTTGACCTGGTCCTGTGCTCAACACAGAGAGCAGCACCACATTGCTGTTTTATACCTCTGGTTGGGGGTCTGCCCATGTTCTGGTAGGTGGGTCTCCAAATGGCTGGTGGTCTCCAAATGGAGAGGGGCACAAGTTTTCAGGGGTCATGACCTCCTCCAGGGTACACCATGAAATTTGTGTATAGGACAACACAAACCCTTTTCTTTCTTAACAAAAGTCATCTCTAGACGAGATTATGGGCTTTTGGCCTGCGTGGAACTTCCCACCTACTGGTTCCACAACTTAATTGAGAATTAGTTTTCAGCCACTTCCTCTCAGCAGCCACTGTGAGAAGCTCTGGTCCATGAAAACAAAGCACTTGCCTTGGCCTCATGCTAGAGCTGAACATGCCAAGCAGATGGCCAGTCGGCCGTTTCTTCCATCCCTTCAGTGGGGGATCGCAGGATGCTTTGATCATGTCCTCTGAGTGAGGACAGCTGGGCTGTAAATCAGGGTCCCTGCTGCTCTGAACTCTTTCGTCCACCCAGCCACCATTGAGAGGGGACATGTTTTTCCTTTCCATGCAGGGGTGAGCCAGGGTGAAACCTAGACCTGACAGCTGGGCCAATAGACCTTTCTGTGCCTGTCACTTCTTGTTTTTGCAGGAATTTTCCACCTTAAAACCCCATCTAGCTTCACCTCTTCGGTGCAAATAATATAGGCAAGAGGTCAACTTCTTTCTTGTGTAAAGAACAACCAATTACACTTAGATGATAAGCTGAAAAAGTGCCAAATTTCTTTTTATAGCTTCTTTATTGCTCCCTGTCTGTGTATATAGAATGAGGAGAGCTGTGATTTACATGGCAACTTTAAGGCTGATCTCTGGAGACTGGGAATAGACCGAGATAATTTTAAGGCAAATGGATCATAAAAATAAACAAACACTGTGTAGCTATTGAAGCATGCTTACTGCCTTTTCCATCTTAAAAAGCACAAAGGTGGTGCATGCGAGGGTGGGACAGCAAATTTGGAGGGAAATTTGAAGGAGGCTCAATATTTCTGATGTTATCCAACCTCTAGCGAAAGCTCCCCTTCTGCAATCACTTTTCCAATGAGGCTTATGACCTCTGTTAAACATGCCATAACCCTGGAGGGGTTGTGTTCAGTAACTGGGCTCTGAAACAGACTTCTACTCCAGGCAAATACCAAGCCCCTTTTAAGATGGAATTCAGTATATTCCTGAAATGTAGTGCCTGTGTGAACTGAGGAGCAGGCTGGGTGAGCCAGGCAGCCCGTACAATCTCACATTCCTTGGCTGGAGACAGGTAGTGGATGTGTGCAATTCTTGTACAAATCAGGGCTACAGTCAACTGGATTTTTGTCTTTCCAGCTGTCACCCTGTATCATCCTTACCATTTGGAGTTTCCAGGTCTCTCTTTTCAGTTCCAGAGGGGTTCTGTCTAGCAGACAAAACATTAATAAGAGCCTCCATTGATACTATCATATTCATTTTGTGTCCTTGCAGATACCAAGTGAGTGAAACAGCCTCCCTGTCTGTGCAGTCCCCAGAGGACTGCCGATCTCCTCTCCACCTTCCACCTGGTGCAGGAAAACACCAGAGCATTAGAAAGACACTCATAAAAATTGTATGCGTTTCTGTGTCCTTGGTGTTGTAAAAGCACCATGCTCTACAACTTCTTTACTCAAGTGGCCATTTTATGCTCTTGTATACAGGCCCAGAGAAGCTCAGGATGAAGTCTAGGAAGAGAGGGCTTTCCTGAGGGCTGCGGAGGAATTTTCTATCTCCTGCATCATGCTTTCTGGCATCAGCATAAAATATTCAAGCAAATGAGGCTGGCTTTTGGACTGGAGTAATTTCATTTACCACCACGTATTTGATAGCGGGCTAACAGGCTCCTTGCTTTGCTCATGGCACTGCCACTGCAGCATGTTGATCTGCTGACCCTGGTGAGCAGAGAGAGGCTAAAGTTACCATGGAACCTACCTGCCCTCCTTTGGGCCTCACTCCCAAGTTCAGTGATTGACAGGGAAACCACCACGTCCAGTGAGCCCTGGTATTGATGTTTGCTGGACCCTCTGGGTCTTGGCGGGCTGCACATGTGTGTTAGGATTTCTTCTCTTAGGACCTGCTTTATTCAAAGTTGGGTGAAGGGAACAATTCTTTAGGTCATGCCTATTTGGCTTTTCTGGTCACTGCTGTCAGATATAATCCCCACTCTGAAGCATGCTTGGAAACCATCAAGTGTTAGAAGCATTGAGGAGCATTTTAGCTTGCAGCTCTTGCATGAAGGCGCTGGAGGCGTGAATGTCAAAGCCTTTTTGTCAGTTTGAAAATCTCAGTCCTGAGATTTAGAGTGAAGATGGAATGAAAAGGTAACACGCAGGACATACAAGGAAGTCACTACTTCCTCCCAGGCAGCAGTTTCCCACAGAAAAACAGGACGTCTGCCATGCAGAAAAGTGTAAACAGTAAGTTCTGCCATATCCATTGGCCAGCGTTGTGTTTTGAAGAGGCAGGAAAACCTGTCACGCTGGTGCAGCTGCCCATGAGAGCAGGTGATTAGAGTACAATAGGCAGCCCTGCAAAATCACCAGGCTGATGCCAGAATCCTGCAGTTGCTGTGGACCATGTCTGAGTCATGTGCAGGGTCCAGAGACTTCCCTTGTGGTGCAGAAAATGAGCAAGACTTTCCTCTGAGTGTTCCATTTTTCCTGGTGCAAATTGTTGTTGTGACCTTCAGGTGCAGGCACATCAATTATAAAACCACACAAATTAACGCCTGACCCTTCTAACAACATACCAGCAGAGGGAACACACAGGAAACATCCTGAGCTATGAAAGAAACTCAAAGTCACTCAACCACACAAAACCCAGGCAGAGTAGGTGGACCTAACAGAGAGAGATGGCAATGGCACTGCACCGTGCCCTGAGGCGAGCCTGCCCAAGGGTGTATGCGGTCCTTAGAGCACCTACAGGCCTGCCACACACTCCCTTTCTGTAGATACTCAATGTTACGTCATCACTCTATCTCAAGGGGTTGCTAATGAGCTTTGAGCATGCTCTGTTTGTCATTAAAAAGGACATCCCAGCAGCTGCATGTGCTGCTTGGGCTGGAGGTGAAGGGGATACAGCTGAGAACAAGAATCCAGGGTGCAAGTGGAGCACTGCAGGTTTGTAGCATTGGCAACATGCAGCCACATAGGTATGACAGGTCAACGCAAAGGCCAGACTTTGCTTCCCTCTCCACTGACATGAAATATCTACTCCAGAATTTTATGGGAATTTCTGCTAGTCTTGTCTAAAGGAAAATTAGAATTAGTTTTGTTCTGAAAGATGCACCTAGTCAGGAATGAGAGGAGTTCAGGACTCATCTCTGGAGACTTTTATCCCACCCATAATAACATCACTTTTGAGAACTTTCCAACAGGACATCAGGCAGCTTGTTACTGTCTGAAGGCTACAGATGGAACGATTCTCCTTGTGTATGAATTTATCTACCAAACAAAACTTACAGTGGTATGTAGCAAGAATTTCCAAAAACTGTTCACACCCCAAATCCTACCCTGGGGTTTAGTTTTCACAAAGAAGTATTTGGCACTAGCTTGCGTGTCTTAAAGCTTTCAGGATCTCAAGGTGAAGCCATGCTGAGCCTCTTTCATGCAAAGTGCAGAGGCACTACACAGAGACCCCTGTGCTTGACTGGACACTGTCTGCAAACAGAAGGTGATCTTTACTGTAGGGATGAAGGAGGCCTGGGTCTCAGGGGGTCCCCACCCTGCTGTTCTGGTTGTTGCCATACACATTAGGCAGCCAGCTGCTGCTTGGTAACATGGGGCACCCACGTCACCTCGGTCACTGACTCAGGCTCTCCATAAGTGATAAGTGAGGAAGATGGTGTGCCTTTCTAACTTGTTGTGACACCTTCTGGCAGCCCCTATGACAGAAGGATGCCACACAGTGACAGATACTTGCTCCGCAGGTGTGGCTCTCTGAACATTGCCTCCTCCAAGGCAGGCAGATCATGGGACTGTGCAGGGCTTCCAGACAGAGTCCATAGGGCACGGGTGCACACACGTGGAGCTACTCACATGTTCTGGATGATGTTGTAGGCATGCTGGGCCATGTGGGGCAGGGATTATGCTGATCTGCTTGGCTGCTGGGGTTCCCAGCAGCGCTGGTGTTTGTGGAGTGCTGTGGGTGTTTTGTTATTCCCCAAATGCAATAGTTTGCCCTAATGCTTGGGAATATTCTTGATGACGAAGTCATAGGGCCACGTGTGATCTCGACAAACATACAATCACAAACATACAAACATACAATCCAGGGCCAGGCTGTGCAAGCATTCAGAGCAGAAGGCATTTTGTCTTGGGAGATCTGTCATCGCTCAACAAGTTAGATGTATTTGAGTTTCTGGTGAACTTATGTTCCCATAAAAGAACAAAAAGACCTATTGGATCGTACACAGCACATAAGAACATAGCAATGGCCTTGCTGGCCTGGACCCAAGTATTCACCTGAACATTCACTTAGGTCAGGGTGTGGGGACCCAGGAAGTCAGGCATGTTGGAGTGGAGAGGGATGATGTGTGGGAAAGGACGAGACAGAGGCAGCAGGGAAGATATGCCCTGGCTGCCAGGCATGAGGACACCTGGGATACTCAGCTCAGGGGTGTCGTGAATTGGTGGCAAGAGAAGCCTGCATGTGGCCAGGTCTTCCTGACAGGCTGCAGCCTTCTGTGAATATGCACCAGCTTCAAAGCACCACACAGCCACAGGCATAGGTAGGAAAGAATAATAGCTGCCAGGAGGCCAAGGGCCCAGAGTAACTCAGGAGCACGGACATTTCATTATTGCTGGGTTGACTTGGCACAGGGAAGAAATTTATAACCAAGAGCAAGTTTGCCAGAGCAGTTAAACAGAGCAGTGTAACAATAGGAATAAGCATTTCAAATATTTTATTTTGCTTTGTAATTCCTTTCAGGCTGCTTCCAATTAAGAAGGGTAACTTTGTCAAGCCTACAGTAACTTCGATATGGTAGACAAGTTCTCAAATCTTGATGTGGAATTGTCTGCCCCTTTACCTCCCTCAACAAAAAAAAACTCTACTTTTTTTTTTTTTAAATTGGCATGTGTGGACAGTAGAAAGCTTGAGCAGGGGAACAGTTCTTGTCTCTTCTAAAAGTAGCGCATGGGTCCAGACCATGAAAATTTAATGAGGATAGAAGTTCCTCTTGTTTTTAAAGCTAAAATTCTGTAAGAGCAATTTATCAATGGTAAAATCAGTCCCAATGTGACGCTTCAGGTATTTACCAGATACTTACTGAGAACAGTGCTGATGTCCTGATGTCATAAATCCATCTTGGTTACTGAAGATAGTTGTCTGATTTGCTCTGCTTCTTCTGGCTAAGTGGCCCATGCAGTTCCCTCTCCAGGAAGGTGCTTTGACAGACTGCACCTGACAGCCTGATTTACAAAGGTGCTTTTGAGTACATTTGTGTGTCATGGTTGTTTGCCACAACAGAGGACTGCATGCAAAATGTTCTTTCCACTGCTCTATTCTGTTCTTGGATACCCAGAATTCTCGGGGACAGTGACTCAACCTCTTCCCTGGGCAATGCTTGAAACCCTTTTGGTGAAGACATTTCCAGTCTAAATATTGAATCTATACCTCTGGTGAAAGGCAAAAGACTGCCCTTCTCACTGTTGCTGGAAAATTGCAGCTTATTCTGCTGTCAACTTTTGCAATTTCTGCATCAGTGTGACTCGCCTGACTTCTGAGGCACCATAGATGGAAACAGCCTTCTTGTCAGTAAGGCAAAAACCACTTAGCTTGTGAAAACACCAGTGGGAATGTGTTGCCATTTTACCATCAAAGTAGTTTTTAATGGTTTCCTCATGTTATGGATGGTCTCCAGACACTGCAGGATCACGGTGGCCCCAGGCCTGTTTGCTGAATGCAAGGGTGTCCCTATCCCTCCTTCATTCCCATTCTCTGTGGGATTTTCCCAGCTCATTTGGCATGATTTGGATTCTGCCCCTGCTTTTATCCAATTGCACAGAAGGACAAGAGATCACCAGTACAGGAGAATCCAACAGCAGAACAAAGAATTCTTCATGGATGCTGTTTGAAATTCCCAGGATGCCAGCTAGGTCTCCTCATGCTGCAACATGACAAATACCAATACAATGCCTGAAGTGTGAGATGTCACAGAACACCTCCCAACCAGCCTGTCACCCTGGGCGAAGGGGTGGGAAATAGGAGGGTGCACTCAGCTTTCAGCAGTGCTGCCAGCAGGCTGGAATAAACCCCAAGGAAGACTCTGGATCTCTAATAGTGACCTGAGAATTTGGATCAGCACAGCAGAAGAGGCAAACAGAGAAAGGAGTTTCTGGTATAAGGGCTTCAGTATGTAACAGGGGCAACAAGTCACATCAAAACCTCAAATCTGTTAGTGAATATTTTTAAAGAAAGGACTCACAGAGAGGTAGGAGGTCTAGAAAACTTTCCTCAGGCAATGCTCTGCCTGGGTTCCCATTTAAGCTTGTTTTAAAGGGGACCTACAGCACTAATGCAGACATTGTTCTCTAAAAGCTGTCAGGTGATGGTGGAGTAAGGAGGGGAAGGAGTCAGGATCAAAGGTTTGTCATGAGTTTCAGTGAACAGTGTCACTTTTCCAGGCTTTATAGTCTTACTATTTTTTTTTGTGGAGGGGGCATGCAACTGAAGATGCATGGCATGACAAGTGTATGCACCTGTCTCTGGCAGTTATTCTTGATACCAGGTTGTGCCCTGTGCTGCTGCTGCTTTTGTCTCTTCATCCTCTGCTACAGGTTTCCATGGCAGGATTTCAAAGCTTGAGAGAGCACAGACTCTCCTGGTTAATTTTCCATCAAACCTGTTAGGAAACATATCTCAGGAGCATGATGGTCATGCTCTTTTATCAACAGCAATCATTAATTCAAGGGTCCCAGCAAATTCTCCATTTCCTTTGTTACACCAAACTCCATCTTCACTTAATTCAAATCCTGTGCTAGTTTTCAACATGGCTGGATTTTATTCTGCTGCTTCCAGTACTGCCTGACTTCTGGGAGTAAGGGCAGCTGAAGGAGTTAAAGCAGCCAGCTGGCCAGGAGAATTCAGACATGCAGGAGCTGTCTAAACACACGTAGCAAGTTGGCTGGCTGGCACATGACCCGCTGAGCAGATCAAACAATGCTGCTAGGAGCCAAGAACAATTTCCAGTACCTGCTGCAGTGTCCATATCTTCCCTGGGTCCATCCCCCTCCTTCCTTTTATGGCCAAGTCAAAGTGGTATCCTCCAGTGTTACTAAAGTGACATGCACCTGGTTCCGAGCACATGCATCTCACAAGGTGACAGCTGCTCGTGCTCAGGCAAAGTTTATGCTGCTTATGTCCATGACGGCATTTGAGTTAACAGATTTCTGAGGGTGAGCACATGTGCATCCACTGAAACAAAAGTGCCTGAGCCACACAGAAATAAAACAGTGCTTCATCTTGCATTTTTATATACCACCTTCCCTTCCCTTCCCTTCCCTTCCCTTCCCTTCCCTGTCAATGTGTATGCATAATGTGACGCACCATTCAAGTAAATCTAGTTTTATTGACAGTTTCTGACAGTGACAGGGATACACACAGAAATGANTCCCCTAATAGAAGATATGACTCACACTAAACATTGACAAAACAGACAAACACTTGGGGCAGCTGGTTTGCAGAGGTACCAAAATTATCCTAAGCTATTGCATACCTTGTCAGTGCCACAGCACAAAAAACTCTGGCTGATGTTCACTGTTGCTACGGGTAGATTTGGGATGCTGGGCTGGACAGCTGTTGAGAAGAGTTGGGAAGCATGTTTTCCCCAGCATTCCAGATATAGAAAGAGCAGCAAGGTGAACTCCTCTCACCCATTTATTTGCACAGTTTTTTTCAGGGAAACAAGTTTCCTATTTCCCTACCATGCTGAGAAGCTTTGAACTAGTTTTGTGGAGGGATCCTTACAATCCCTTCTTCATTCTGTTTCTGAACACTTGAGCAGCATGAGGACATGTATGGTTGTCAAAGGAAAGGTGGAATGTCTTGCTATGCTGAAGTTGGGGGGTGTTCTTTTCCCTTTCACTTTTCATTTGTGTCTTTGAAGGATGAAACAGGTCCTTTGTAGAAATTTCCTCACACTTGGAGTAGAAAAAATGCGGTGACTTGTTGTAGAAGCTCACACTCCATGCATGAACCCACATCTGTTCCAGCCAGCTAGAGGAAGGTTCATCTTGTAGTGGAGATTTCCCAAATGCTGAAGAAGTCAAGCTGTCAGCCATGATGCTAATCTCAAGTGATAGCTGGTCCTTCTGTTATCTCAGCCTTTGCACTGGGACACTTTGAAGTTAATGACTCTGACCTCTAACTTGGTTGAATGTAATGTGGGAGTCCAGGGAATGAAACCCAAGACCTCAGTTCTCCTGGGGACAGCGTGTCCTGTGGTGGGGGATCTACACTGCAAGGAGCCTGAAAAAATGCGTAAAATGTTTAAAGTTTTATGCATTGCCATATTGCATAGGTTTGATCATTGCATCATCAAATCATGGTGACAAAGAAGGTAGAGCAAGATCTTGCATTCCACCCTGTTGTAAGAGCTTGTTCTGCTGGCTCACTATGTTTGCAACCTATGTTTGCAACTTTACACAGTCTAACGGCATTGCACACTTTGCTTTCCAAAGGTAATGGAAATATGTTGCATGAAGCTCTGAGCAAACTGGAACCTTATAGCTACCCTTTGTAGTAGTTAGGAGTTTCTCCTTTTCCCTAGGCAGTGACGTTGAGAAGGAAATTCTGCTGAGACTGAAGACCATTCTAAAGGGCAATAGGCTGCAGGGGCTAAATTCTGCCCTTAGCTGCCTGCTTTGCTTGTTGCCACGTATGGAAAATAGGAAAAACACAAATTGGGCATTTGTGCATTGCTATCCTCTGCCTGCGCCTTCGAGTCTGGTTCTGGCAATGTGATGGGTGAAACTGGAGAGGCGGGATCAGATTGCAGGAGGGCTTTTGACTGTGGCCAGAGGTGGCTGCTGGAAGACATGGGGCAGCTCCATTTGTCCTGGCATTACTGAAGTCAATGGGATTTTGGCCATAGTCTTCAACAGAGCTAGGATTTCACTGTGCATGCCTAAGAAAGCACTGTATCATACAGTTGTGTTGTCTGCCGTGACATTTACTGCTAATGGAATCAGTGTGCCCCATCTCACTTGGCTCCTTGTCTACAGATCTTCACCTGTGGTTTTTCCTCCTTCCCTGCCACTTTTCTGTCCCTCTCTTTCCCTCCCCACTATCTGTCCATTCTTGTTGCTGACACCGCTTGCTATCCTCTCTTGCTCTCTTCTCAGCTTGCTTTCTTGTGTACTCTACAAGGAATGTGCCCACAAGAAGTATTTTTATTTGGCAGCCTGAGTAAGTTTTCCGTTTTGGCTGCAGGTATTGAGATGAGCAGCCAATGGAGCTGACATCTCCTATGTCATGTTTTTAGCTTCTTCCATCTGATAGAGAAGATGACCTCATTGGCTGACTGTCTTGAGGAGGTCTGGTTGCAAGGGCAAAAATTTAGAATTAACCTTGCAAGGAGCAACAGAATGCCTCACATGGGTTTTTAGGCCATTTTGCTCTAATGTGGGGGTGTCACAAGGGATTCAGACCTTACTTCAACACAGAGGGTGTGCAAAGACAATGAGAAATCCAGAATCTGGGGTGGAAAAGATTTCTGCTAGGACTTTAGCAATAGGAAGAGGCTGCCAAAGGGGCTTCATCAGCTTCTGAGGAATGTCCTCCTTGGACAAGTTGTTCTGTGACCAGAACAGGGGTGATATGAGGTGCTGTATGGCTTTTCTCTCCTCTGTTAAAGAAAGTGGAGCTGTCATGTGTCAGGGGTACAACTGATATGCTGTTCTGTAGCATCATGTCAGGTCACAGTGGCCCAGTATAAATCAGGATAACACAGTTCATGATTGCCATGGAGGGGCTGAGCCCTCAGAACAGTGTGTCATGAGCAAGACCAATAGATACAATGTAATCCAAGACAAATTTAATGTCGACCTAATTTAAAGAAATGTAGGAAAATATTCTAGACACAGATATTAAAATCTCCTCCTGCACTGATCTTTGAAAGAGCAACACTGGCAACTTGAGAGGACATTTTCAAGACATACAATTTGTTGCTACAAAATCAGGGAAGAGCTAAGAGGAAATTGTGGTCTGAGCTATTATGAAACAAGGATCCAGGCAGGCCTGGGGAAAAGACTGGATTGTATTGCTTTGTTGATGAAGTTTCTGAAAGCCTATCCTCTTATTACACAGCAACAGATAGTATCAAAACTGGCTGCAAGTGTAAAAATCCACTTGGTGTTCTCGAGACTTTGCTTTGCACACTATCCTACCACCCTTCCCAGCTTTCCAACATTTGATGCTGGGAAGGAGCTGCTCTCCAGAGCAGGACCGTGGTGACCAAGCTGTTCCAGGAGCATGATGGGGGAGTAATCTGTGTCTGTTTTGGGTAAGGAAGGTCCACCATGAACAGCTCGCACGTCACACGCCTGGAGACAAGAACTCACTTTTGCCTCTCAGTGGGACACGAAGGAAACCATGACGCTTTTCCAACGAGATGTGTGCGTGTGCATACACAAACCCAGCTAATTCTGGTCTACGCAGGTGCTGTCTCAGGCTGTGCATCCTTGCACGTAGTAACGGTGGGGCGGATGGGGGTGTGCGCTGAGACAGCTAAACTGCCACACTCTGACAGCTCCTTTGCATGTGTTAAAATAACATCACCCTTACTTGTTGTCTCTCCTCTTCCACTCCATCCCCTCACTCAAAAAAAAGCTAAAGGGAACAAGCTCTAGGTATTAAAATAGCTCCAGTCTAGCTTGTTCAGTCTATTTCAGGAGGCTGGTTCCATCCTGACATAGATAGAACACAGAGACGTTGTGGAAACCACAGCCACAAGAGGCCATCAGCCAAAACTAAATGCTTTCCCAGCATTTGCCAAGCGGTTCATTCCCCCCGCTCCCTCCCTCCATCCCCTCTCCTGGTTTAAAATAACAGCTGGAAGCTGTTTGGCTTTGTTTTGTTGGATTCTTCTGCTTGCTGTGCTCAGTCCGGTAGCATTGAGAGGGAAAGCTGGAGGCATTTTTGTGGCAACAGGGGCTCATTGCCTTCTGGACCTTTAGAACCATGATGGAAATGAGAGTCACACAGGTATTTCTCAGATGAGTTTTCAATAGCAGACAATCAGCTGGGGCTACAGCAGTGTTAATGCATGGATTTCCCAGTTTAGACCAAGTATTTTGTCTTGTAGCCTTTGATTGACTAAAAAGGCAGTGGACATCTAGAAAGAGGTTAAGGAAATGTGGCTGAGGGATAGCTAAAGTCCGATGAATCCATCTGTAGGGAAGAACTCATTTTCTGGTTTCTCTGACCCTTCTGTTGCTAAATTAGGGCTTGTGACATGGAAATGCACTGCTTCACACTAGCTGAGGGTTTGGCCCAAAATATCCCTCAGCTGAAGATCTGGATGATAAGACTGTTATGAAAACACCATGAACAAGACATAAATGCCTCATCTGGTATAAATGCCTTTCTGCCTCATCTACATCCAGTGTTCTGGTGGTTGTCTGCTTGGAGCATCAATGTTTTCTGCATTTTTTCACCTTAACATTTGTAGGTGTCCTTCCAGTTTCTACTTCTCCCTAGTGTTGTCTGTCGTCACATGGAGAACAAGTGATACCAGACCTATTCCTCTTTAGAAGGACTTCCTCACTTAGACCTTCCTAATTCCTGGAAAATTAGGTATTTAGTTAAACCTCTGTCCTTCAGTCTCAACAGCACCAGAGTGAGTGAATATTTCCAAATACCTGTTTTGAATTTGAAGGTGCTCTTAACCCTTAAGGAGAAGAGTCATGGACTCTCAAATCTTTACAAAAATACTACCCTTGTTTTCCCAAGACATGTCAAATTGTGGGTGTACAAATTACTGTGGGAAACTGCAAACATGAACAGAGCCTTGGGACCAGATGGCTCAGCACCAGAAGTGTTCACAGGCAGCCTGGCTTCAGGGATGAACCTTGGTGCTTGGCAAGTGAACTCCCAAGGCTTGCTCTCAACAGTACTAAACTCCAAAGTTTAATATCATTCTTTCAATCTGCAAACCTTATGACCTGAGGTCTTCTCCGCCTCATGCCAGTTGTTTCATGCATTGTAAAAAGAAAATTTGTTTTAAGAGCATTCAATGAGCCGCTGCAAGCAGTAACAGTGCACAGATGCGATATTCAACCTCAAGCAGCAAAAGTTTCTGAGATTCATTTAAAGGTCATCAACACAGTGTAAGCATGTAAATTATGAATTCTCTATGTCAGAGACATTGTTTATTTTACATAATAGCAAATCTGCTCTATAACTTAATAACTTGAGCTAGAAAAAGATTACCTTTTTCTCTGTGTGTGCTTGCTATTATGCAGAAGGAAAGCAGAATAAAAATGAGAATTTGTATTTAATGAAATAGACGCTCCAGCATTTGTTTTATGGCAAATACTGACTGTACATTTGAAAAACAGAGGGGTATTTGAATGAAAGAGTCTAAAGCATTTACATCTGTAAATTGCTTCTATTGACATTTCTGAGGGAAATGGGCTATTTGACTTTTCAAGGTGGCAATGTTCTGAGTAATTTCATTCATTTTAGCAGAAATTGCTTTCTTTTGCATTCCTTCAGTATTACAAAGAATATTTGTATGGGGGCACACAACCCAGGTTGAATGGTAGCCCCATTTCCTCATGTGAACCAGCAAATTGTTATATTATGGGAAAGCAATGCAAACACTTAGGAGACATTGCATCACAGTATGCAAATGCACTTGAGAGTATTTTGGGCCAGGTCAACAACAGAACATATAGTCAGTCACACTGAACTATCTGGTTTAAAACATATAGGTTTGATTTGCCTAGTAGAAAAGAGGTTTTAAGACAAAAAAGCCCTTGGGAATTAAAACCTGCTGAGTTTAAAGTCCATTACCTTCAGACAGAGATTACAACAGAAATTACTTGACTAGATCTATTTTAAGGTACATAGAGTTTATCTATTATCTATCTATCTATCTATCTATCTATCTATCTATCTATCTATCTATCTATCTATCTATCTATCTATCTATCTATCTCTTTCCACCTTTTCACATTTCCATCTTTATAGGTCTTGGAGTTTAATCAAGGTTGAATAATTTTGCTTATAAGAACAATATGTCCTTAGACTTTGGATGAAGTCTGAAGTTACTGGCATGTGTCAATTTATTTGTCATGTCCCTCTCTATTTGCAAATCCACAGACGTAACACAGCAGCCTATTGTCAGTAGTTGAGTAATTACCTTAATTTAAGCAAAAAAGTCAATGGGACCAAATGTTGCTGCAGCTCTGTGGTTGGGGTATTACATACCAACCCACCCACACATGTTATTATTTGCTCAGTCTTCTTTTTTTTCCCCCTTTATTTTCTTTTTCTGCTGTGCTTTTATTTATTTTTTTTTTTTACAAACCATGAAAATAAATTGTAAGTTCCTGAAATATTATATGTCAAATTAGCTTGTGTAAAAATGCTTTCCACTTACATAGCTTCTAGACACTGCTGGGGCAGCCTGCTCTCATTGAGCCAGACATGCAGATCCCTATTTCAGGAAACATATCACAGGAGGCGTAACCCAGCCAGGGCAAGGCAAAGTCAATGAGGCCACCTTGATTTGCACGAGCAGTGTATCTGCTCTGGCGATTTCTCCCTGAGTCCTCCCTTTGTGCTCCTGCTTCACCCCATACCCAGCAGAAGCCCTCACTCCCTCCCCCATGAGCACCCATGTTTTTTCAACTGTATTTGTCTTTGCTTTGCAGTAATGAGGAAAGAGGTGCCTGAGTGTTGGCAAGGGGGTTGCCCAGGACCAGCTGAATCTTCCTGATTTGTGATGGCCAGTTCAGCAACTGAGTGGGTGTTTAACCAGAGCTGCAGCAGAAAATTACGGTGTCTTGGGGACCCCATTGCTTGGTGCTCTCAATGAGAAGTATTATTTGAGGAGTCTCTGAGAAACAGAAGCTTCACAGTGAACAGTTTTCTAGGTATATGGAACAAATTTTCTAGAGTGCTTTAATCTGGCACACTGGGAGTCACACCCCAACATTTTGAGCCTAACAGGAGAAAGAAGCCTAGGGTTGTCAGGCTGCTCATATTCACCATCAGAAGTGAGAAGGGAGGTGAGAGAGTCCCACCCCATCAGATAACACCTCTGACTGCCAAGGTAACAACCGCAACAGGATCTCTGTCAGTTGCCACCAGAGGAGCTGCAGGCACCAGCCCACCCATCTCCTCCCTGCTGTGCTCGACTCTTTCCTCAGGCTAGCCCCAGGAACACTGAGCATGATACAGGCTCTCTTTTCATGGAGTGAAGGCTGGTTCAACACAGCCTACTAGCTGTCACAGTGTGCTGGGATGTCCCTCTCCTGAGGGCTGGATTAGCCATTCCTCGTGTTGAGAGCAACTGGGCAAGGACCGAATGGCAGTAGTGATTCCTGTGAGCCATGAACAGAACAGTGAACACCAGATAACCCCATTACCAGAAAGGGAATGGGAGCATAGGCAGCTGAAATTGTTTCCTGTGTGTCACAGAGGAAATGCATGTCTCAGTGTCATATAGGGCTTCTGCAATAGGAATTATATTCCATTATTTTTCTATATTCCCAGTACCAGTCTGCTGACTTCTCTAGCCCCTGCCTAGAGGACACATCTCTTCTGTCTGTCTGCCTTTCTTCTCCTGCTGCTTGCTGTTTCAGTGTTCTTTGTTTTCAGCTGTGGAAGAAGAAAAAGCAGAGTCTTAGCAATATTAGATTCCTTTTCTAAAGAAACTTCTTTAGAAAGTCTTCAATGGGATACCAAGTGGAGTTCCTGCTTCATTTTAGATGCTAAGGACACCTATCAGACTCCAGCACAAGTGGCCATAGCAGACTGTCCAAGTGTGCTTCTTTTTTCTGTGGCTTCTAGGACAGCAGAAGCAAAGCCACAACTTTGAGGCAGAAAGCACTCAATGGACACCAGGTTCCTACAGGGGAAGGCAGTCTCTGCTGGGGGGTCATTGCCAACATGCAAACACTGCTCTGCATACCCAATTGGCCGGGCAAAAGCTGGCTGCAGGCTGCTGCTCTCAGACCTCCACCAGCACAGTAGACCAACCAAAGTCTATGCTTTCTATTCCACCATTAGGTCTGGTTGTGGTGCCGCAGCTCAGGTAGGAAATGTTTACGCAGTGCTGATCTCTGCTGAAGTCATTGCTTAAATACCTGGGCAGATGTTAGATTGGGATGAGACACTCCCTGAAGCTATGTGGGTAATGCATGAGATGTTCCTCTTCCATGGCCTTGCTTGTTACCATCTTATTATTGACAGTACAACTGTCAATCCTTTGTTATCTTTTAAAATAAATACTTCTCTTGGATCTAAACCTACACTGTGTCTTTCCAGTTTGAGAGGGCAGCTGACAGCCTTCCATATGTTGTCAAACTGGCCCTTTTCCTCTGTCTGCTTTTATGGTTTGAAAGCGCTGAATGTCCTCTCCTGTTGCTCAGTCACAGTGGCTATGTCTGGCACTCGACATTTATTTACACTTGTATGAAAGGAAAGGTATTGTCTCCTACCTATAAATGAGCATGTAAAGCAGGATGGGAAATAGGACTCTATGTCAGATGTAATTCAGTTTACTTTGACAGCTTTAACTGTTTGTGGTCATTTCTGTATTCATCTGAGTCTGCCTGAGGTTGGGTTGTACTGAGTACAGAAGGGAAAATGCTGAGAAAACTGAACAGCTCAGAAGGCTCCCACTGTGCCCACCTTATCCAAGGGAAGAAATGCCCATAGTATCACTCTTTGCTCTGTTTAGTTATACTAAACACCTTATAAAGGTTTTAGCCACAGGCTTTCTCTTTGTATGCCTCTGGTAGCATTTTGTAAGTCAGATTTGTCTGACTGGGTGGCTTTAGTTCCACTCCTTCCCTGCACATGTTTATACCGGCAGTCACCAGGGATAAAGGTATGGCCATGGACAAAGAGAAAGCAAAGGATCATTCCTTGTGGACAGTCTCAGAAACTGCTCATGGATGACTGCTGAGGTTCTGCAAAATTGTGATGTGGCAACAGCAAAGAGAGCAGTTGTTATTTTGCACTGTACTGATGTGACAGTGATCAGTAACTGGCATTCACTGGGCTCTCGACACTGCATGATTGTGAGAGATGTTCTTATCTGGCAGTGACATTCATCTGACTACACACACCCTACATATTCACAATCTGGCTCCAAAGAAGGAGGGGTTGGTTTATTTTAATATGTCAGAGTGAATATTTCATCTCTTGTCCTAGGGGAGCCTGGTGCTCACACTTAAGGATATCCTCACATGGCTTCTGCTTCCTGACAGATCACACAGATAACAGGAAATAGTAGGGGCAGGGTCTGATGTGGCAGTGGTTAATATCCCTAAAGCTTGTGAGACCAAGATCTCTGCTTCACAGCGCAAGGTACAGGTGCACAGTCTAGGTAATGCTGGTGCTGAATGCATCCCATGCAAGAGAATTCTTCTATGGTGAGAGTGATAAATACCTGATGCATCATCTGCATTCAGCATTCTAAGTGGGAATTTGGGGGGATTGGGCTGTGGGAGTGGAGCTGGTGTAAGGGTAACTGTTGTGAGCCTGTTGTGCTTGAGGAACATGATCTGCTACAGCGTGGGACCTCGATGCTTGATGTTGCAGAGCATTCTTTTGTCTATAGAGAGGCTTTAGACCTCTTGTTCCTAGGCTCACTGAGACTCTATGACACCAAGGAGAGCACCTTCACCTCTGCAGACCCTGTTGCTCCATCCCTTCAAGGATATGGGAACAGAAAGCCCCTCAGCCTGCAGGTGACATTGACCTCTGGTGTCAGGTGGGCTCTGAGCGGTGGTGGGCAGAGGCAGCTCCTGCATGAGCAGCCACACACTTGAGAAGGAACGCAGTGAGGGGCTGAGAAAGAGACCCTGGTAAACATCTCTTCCTAGGAAGCAGCTGCAGTCCTCGAGCAGCCCATCCAAGTCTTGGGCTCATTTCTGGAGTAAAGTCCTCCTCAGCAAGAGCGAGGTAATCAGATGCTGATATATAATAGAATTATTTCATGAGTATATCTCAGTTGAAAGCTGAACTAACGGCGGGATGTGGCTGGGCTGTGGACTGTAACCTAGGAACAGGGTCCAGCAGTTGTCCTGAATGGCCAAAATATATTACAGTGAGCCTCAGCTCTCTTTGAAGGGTGATGGGCACCTCCAGAGAATGTCTGATTCCGATTCAAGCTCCCCATTGTGGTATTTGTCTCTCTCCACATCTGGGTGACTGACCTGTCAAACACTTGTGTGAAGTGCATACCATCAAATGGGTGTAATGCCTTACTGAGTAGTGATGGGGCTTGGGCTCCTAGGTCATTTGCTCACTTTTGAAAATATTTTCCTTTACTGAAAAGGGGTGACACTCAGAGATCAGGAATAAGTATGCCAAACTGGCAAGGTGTCAAGCGCAGAGGGAGTGGTGTATCGTCATTTACTGTACACAGCGCATGGCACTTGATCAAAGTGATGCTGGTTTCCTTCTCTGTGCCTTAGAAGTGTGAAATCTATCTGGGGAAGGCGCCACTCACACTCCCTGTTTCTATGCCTGTTCTGCTGTGAGTCTGGAGCAGAAGGAGTCTTATGGAAAGCAAAAAACACTACGCAACATGGTGAGAAAGTTGTTGGAACCTGCTGGTCGCTGCACATCCTGTCCTGAACCTCCCTCCTGTACCATGTAACCCTGCTATGGGCTTCTGGGAGTAGAGGAGCATGACTTCAGGGTTAGTGAAAAGGATGGGAACTCTGCCATAGGCTTTGGCAATACCTGGCTGAACTGAAAGAATACCTAATATAGGCCCATGTTGTTAGGTTTGAGTCAGTTTCCACTGTTAGACTTGTCTTCTGTGACTGATCATGAAAAGCTTTCCTCTTCATCCTCCTCATCCTCTTTTTTCCCATGGCACACTTCTCTGAGTCCTCCTCATGGTGATGACCCATGGGTTTTGCTGCAAATGTGCAAGTGTAATTAAGATGACATGCCTTTTAAGTGAAAAAATGGGTAGGGAAATGAGTAAAAACTGATTCCATATGAGCAGGACACAAATGTTCTCTCTGGCAGAAACCACTTAACACAGATAGCACTTTCTCAGTCACCAGCACTTGGGAGAGGCAGGGAATCCACTGGCAGTCACCAACACCAAATGTGTGCTCCTTTTTTATCGTGCTTAGCATGGATGATCTGCACACGTCCACGCAGGAGCTCGGCACATCTCCTGCCAGTGGGCTGGTGGATGTGGCACTATCTTTCCCCGCTTCTTTTGACTGAACAGTTGGGTTGCTAGACATGACTCTGCAATGGTACATCCCAGAACTGATCGTTTTCCAATGCAAAGAGCTTCTACCCCATCTCGGGGGACAAATCTATACAGTGATATTACAGTCTGGGGCTACTGGTTTGATGTTTCCTTCCTCAATTAAGAGGGATAGTCTTTTTACACCCCTCCAAGTGTTACTGGTGAATTCTTCCTCAAGCATCTTATTATGACAATTTTGCCATCTGCCTGCAAAGAAGAAGATGTTGGCAGCTCTGCAGTGAGGTCCCAACTCTCTGTTTTGTAATTCAGAGTTGTACTTTGCTGTTTAGATTTGCACGAAAATCAGCTTCTTGTCATGAAGGGTGTGCAGTGAGAACAGGCATGCGTGTGTGTACCATGAGATCCATGGAGCATTACAGAGCACATCAATCATGCTCACAGACCAACAGATTGTTAACTGATACTTTTTTTTTTAACTTTCCGCACATGTGACTGACCCTTGGCTACATAGTCCTGTGACTAATCTGTGCCAGGAACGTCTTGATGGACTTCCTCATCTCGTGTGCCCTGTAAACTACCTGGGCTTCCTGACTGACAAGGAAGTACAGTCCTTGCGAGATACAACGTTCTGTGCTGTTGCACTTTCTTGTTTCTTATTACACGGTTTTATCACATAACATTAGAAGTCCATATTCAATATTTTTCTTAGTCTTTATTAAGGTAGAAGTCCCACTAAGTTGGTACTTACATGACCACATTGTTAAATTTGACAGGGGAGGTGTTGCAGTTGTGGGAAGGCCATCTGTCTATTGAGGTAGTGATAGGTAAAGTTAGGCGGCAGTTTGTCTGATTCTGGGTTTTGTATTTTTTTTTATTACAGTTGCTTATAATATTGCCACATTATTTTACTTAAAATTTTCCATTCTGGAAAAATCTTGCTTCAGCATGATTAATTAATGAATAAGTTAACTGAAAAACAGTTTTTGTTAAAATGATTCACTGGTTTCTGAGAATAAGTTTTAGGAAATGACATTTCTCTGCCCTGAAATAATCTTTCCTTTTTTGTGGTATTTTTCCAAAGTCCCAAAATAGGCTGAAAAGGGAAACTTTACCTACAGTCAGCAAGGTGATTCGAGTCACTCACTGAGGGGTTTCTAACTCTGCCCACTATATATAGAGATGATATTTGGTAGTCACTTTCCCACCATAGGGACCCCAGGGGGCACAGCGGGAACTCAGGTTGAGCACAAACCTAATGGATGATCCAGACCTTGGAAGCTTAATCTCATCACGTTAGCCTTAATCTCATTAATGTTTGTGAAGGAGCAGGTACAATGGGAAAAGTACCACGGCAGGAAACGAACAATAGTATGTTCAGGGCATAGATTGGGTAGAGAGTGGTTAATAAACACAGCTAAAACAAGAGAGAATGATGTATTTGTGTAGATTGCATATTACAGTTTGTTCTCTGTGGACAGGAAACCTGTGGGGTAAAAGTACAGCATCTTTTCCATGTAAAGCATCATAGTGTTTGGAACAGGGGGAGGAAAAGTAGGATTATACAAAAAAGTCTAACTTATCTCTTCCTAACCTGGTGGTTCTTGACTCTGCAAACATACCTGGCTCAGAGAAGAGCAAAAAGAGTGAGCTGAGGGTGTGGTGTGTTTTATGGGGCTCAGATCCCTCACACATATGGTCAGAGTAGGTTGTAGCTTCCTTGAGTGCTCCATTGGAGCATTGGCGGTGGGGACATGGGGTTTGCTTATGGAGATCTTGGCTGAGTTTCTTTCCTCTCCCAGACCATTAAAAGAATAATAGAATCAGGGAATCTGAATAGAATGGTTTGGGCTATAAGGGACATTTGAAGGCCATCTAGTCCAACCCCACTGCAACAAGCCGGGACATCTTTAATTAGATCAGGCTGCTCAGAGCCCGTTCAATCTGACCTTGAATGTTTCCAGGAATGGGGCAGCCACCAGCTCTCTGGGAAACCTCCTCCAGTGTGTTACCAGAACTGCATTGGAGAGCTTTTTGGGGAAGGTAGAGGCACAGTAGGCTGCCATCTTTAATGCTGCCTCGGGGTGTGCCTGTGGCCCCTTCCCAAGCCCTGACAGTCTGGCCTCATGCAACGAACATCACCCTTGTGCAGCCATCCCACAGGAAGCCTGTGTCCTGCTGATGTCTAAAATTAAAGCAGCTGGGCTGACAGCTCCCTTCCCATCTTACCCTCTCAGACATCTCCCTGAGATGAGGGTGGGAAGGGATCAGCAGGCAGTTTCACAGCGCTGCTCATTAACAGAATTCCTGCAGTGTAAGCCTTTATGGAAAATACTACATTGAGGGCTGAGTCTTCAGGGAAAATATTAGATGAAGATGCATGTGTCAGCTCAGTCAGACAACTTGGGGGTCAACAGGTTCTCAGACAACATGTCCCCAGGTGCCCAAGTCCTTGCGGGGAGCCACTGTATCTGGGTTCTCTCTATTTAAAAAAGCTGGAAGAAGGCCAGGGGAATTAGTGCAGCAAAGTGCTTACCAGGAAGCTGAAGATAAATATTCATGTCTGGATTTGTTTCCCATTGACTTTTAATTGCATAAGGAAGAGATGATGTCTGTGAAAGAATTCCCCTTTTCCTCCCACAGGATATATAGTGCTTTGATGCTTGTCCTTTTCAGAAATAGGAATCCTCCTGAAGTGAGTTCCTAGAAAGTCCCTGAGGAAAAGAGTTTCACATTTTATATGGCTCAGCTGCCAGCTCTGACAAATGGGATGGGCAAGATTCCCCCTGTTGAGCCATGGAGCTGAAGGCCTGTTCATTGTCTGTGTGACACACAGCCAGCCCTCTGCTCTGAGCTGACACAAGGGAGCCAAGGGTCCTGCTCTACCATGAGATAGCATTCACCTTTTTATTACTCTATTATGAATTACTCCTGCATTTCTTGTAAAATTTGTAAAAGACTCCCTCTTTGGCTCTGTCTGTGCAAAATTATTTCAGGTGGGAGTTAACGTCAGGGTTTTGGGGGCAATACTTCCCTGCTATCTCACACATGGGTGGTTGCTTCCCTTGTCTTCTTCTCTCAAGTATGTGGCATCCCACTCCCCAATCACTGTTTTGCTTGGGAGGGAATTGACTCTCATTTGGCATCATTATGGCAGCCTTGTTTTCTGACAAGCCCAGGTTTGCACACTGACACCTACAGCTTCCTTGTGCTTTGATGGGAAGTTCACCGGTTTTGGCCTTCTGCTGACAGAATCTCCTGGGTGTAACATGACACCAGCTGCAGAACTGCTGAGTCTACCAGGCAAAATGAACTGGAGGAACTCAGGAGCAGAGTTCTATGGGGAGCTAGGCTACAAGTTTGTCAGAGAGAGAACTACATCCTGGACATGGTGGCCAACAGAGCATTGGACCTGGACAAGAGGAGACTTCCTCAGTACTTTTTGGGCTCTCTCACATATGCGAAGAAAACCATGGGATTGGGCCTCAAACCCAGCCAGAGAGGATCTGCTTGGGATCAAGTCGCTTCCTGGAAGGATGCTGGGTTATGTTTACCACAACTGCTGCCTCAATGGTGAGGAGCCTCAGCTTCTGCACCATGTTGATGCCTCCCTTCCTCTGCTGCTGGCTTCATGGAAAAACTGAAATGACAGAATCTTTTATTTCTGTTAGGCATCAAAACATATGACCAGTGGCCAGTAACACTGCTTCCATTCCTCTCACTCTCTCTTCCTTTTTCTCTTCAGCCACCTGTTCCCACTTCTCCCCACGCTGGTGTTCCCACCCTACTGCAGTCTGGCAGAGCCTTAAACAGAAAAGGGAGGTTCCCCATTTGATCAATGCCTTAATTTTCAGCTGATACTTAGCTGCTGCAAGGCAAATTGCCCAAATCAAATTGACAGATAGATTCAGCTTTGGCAAAACGTTCCTGCTTATTTTAATTGCTTTTGATGAGAACACTGACTGCAAAAATACTTTGTCATGCAATTTGTGTTTGCATGCACACAAATACAGGAGAGTTTCTGGTAGACACGTTTATTTGTTTTTGTCATGCACGCTGTGAAGTATAATCCTGCTGGGGCCATCAAATAGGCACTACCTTATTTTATTCTTTCACCTCTTACTATTTTAAAAAACAGTAAGAGTAAAAAAACTATTCTTTGCCTCTGAAGGACTAGCCTGCTGAGTCCTCAGATAGCTTGTCAATGGCTTCCTCTTGCCCTCCCTAACTTATCTTCCCTCCTAGCAAGCTGAAAACAGGACAGGGTATTCTACAGGAGAGCCTTGCCACTACTTATGACCCTGGATGAAGCCAAAAGTCATGGGGATATCCAAGTGTGGCCAGAGCAAGGGCAGTGGTTGGTGATTCTCACAGCCCTTTAGAGAGCAGAAGTGGAACTGCTGGAAGTAATAGACTTCAGCATGCTGGCACCATGGGTTTTTTAGGAGTCTTCCATGTCAACATGGATGAAGCTGTATGATGATCACCTATACTTTTCAGAGCTGCTCCTATGTCAGGTTCAACACTGTGACTTGAGGTAGAGCAAAGAAAATGCAGTTGAGTCCAACAGATGGTGACAATTCCAGTCAGGAACCTCGACTGTGTAAATATATCAATAACTGCTTTGTTTATGTTGGCCAAAGTACTTTTTTCTCTGAATTGTGGCATTCACCCAGTATTGTGCTTCTCTCAAAACAAACACCCCACTGCCTGGGCAGATATCCCATTGTGTTGCCGCCATGCTCTGGCCATGCTGGCAATGTCATACCATTGCTATGTCAACCGGAGTCTAATTGGAGCCCTTTCCTTGGCTTTGGGGTGCTGTTCCTGTGAGCTTTCCTACTGGATGTGTGCTTAGTTTGAGGATAGACCCTGTCCCAGTCTGCCTGGGATTGCTGCTTACTCAGAAACTGCTGCCATGGGGCTAAGCATCCCACCACTCATTGACCAGTAAAAACACACCTAAAGTTACACATGTAAATTCTGCCAATGACCATGTGGTCATCCCTATTTTCCTAGCTAACTGCCTTCTAATTGGGGTGGTCAAGAGCAGACAAGGCCTGGGTGACAATGGTTGTATTCACGATCCCAGCTCACTGGTTTACAGGTTTTGGAAGGCTAAAGTGAATACCCCACAGGTGTCTAGGAGGGGGACATTTGTTCTGCTCAAGCTCTACTTACGATCATGACAGATACAGCTGGGCTCTGTCTCACCAGCTCTGTCACACTGGAGTCCATAAGAGAAGTCCATTCCTGGAAAATTAGCTTTCTAACTCGAGTTGATTTGCCCTCCCCACCACCCCAGTGCTGGTGGTTTTGGCAGTCAGAGCCTTTGGTGAGAACAGCACTTCACGTGGAGAAGTATAGTTTTAAAGGCTGCAAGGGTGACAGGTCTCGTCTTGGGAGAAGCACACACTTTGTGAACACTGGGGACCTGAGTCTTGGAAAGGTGCAAGAAACCTAGTGAATCTAAATATTTCTGCTAGGCAGACAAGTTGTCAGATTCAGCTGGAGGCAGTAGCTAGTAATTCAGCCCGCACTACCTATGGTCATGGAACAGAGAGGGCTGAACCGGCAGCAGGATAGTGCATCTGGCCCCGGTGCAGCTGAGAGACAGTGTTTACACTACAGTAACCTTCCTGTTTGCCACCTGACCTTTCCAGTCTCATCCCTGCTCCTTTCTGCTTGACTTTTGAATGTCCTCAGTTAATCTCCTGCTATGCCCTTTCCTTTCCCCTTTCTAGCATATTTGCTATTCAGCAGGTTCACACAGCAATAAATGATTAACCAGCAGATTTGTTGTTTCAGTCCCTTATTGGAATGCAGCAAAGATCTCCACTAATTTGTACATGAGGTGTAATAGAGAGGCAGGGCTTCTGCCACAGCGTCAAACAAGCCTTGGCCTGTGCATTAAAGGTAAGTAATAATGACAGGAAAACACTTAAAAAAAAAACAAACCAGATTGACTTAAGTAGGGAGCCAGCCAACCCCAGGCCTTCTGGAGACAGCTTTGTGCATGTACCTTCCTCATGCGCAGCAGGGACCTGCTAAATAGCTGGACAAACATCAGGGCACCACCACTGAGACCAATGACCACATTTTTCATCAGGGACCCACACCTCCACAGGAACCAGCCATGGGGAAGGGCTTGGTTTGTCTTGCTCCATTCAAGAAATGCATGGGGCTTGGGCTGACACGGCAGCTGGCTGAGGACCACTGATCAAGGAACATGAAGCAGGTGGTGCCACAAAAGTGAGGGAAGATCTGGCAACAGAGAGAGAAGACCTTCTTTCTCCAAGGTGACCTCCCTTCCTTCAGAGGCAGCCAGAAAGCAGCTGGTGCGAAGCGGAAGGCACCAAGCTGCTGGTGCCATTGCACCCCAGCAGGCGAGGAAGAGCTGGGGAGAGAGAAAACTTCCCCTTGCAGGGTGCTTTCCTCCCTCTAACAAGGCAAGCCAGCAAATAATTCAATTATATATCAAAGAACAATGAATTAAATGTTTACAAGGTGCCTTCTTAAATGCCAAGAGTCATAAACCAGTGAGTGGAAGAAAGCAGGACTCAAGATTCCCCGGTGCCCAATTCAGGCAATGCTTAACTACTAGACTGTGAGGTATTGGAAAGGCTCCAGTTCCTCTTCTGGCAGCTCTCCTCCCAAATCACAAGCACACTTTTTCTTTTTCATTCAAATAAATAAATAAATACCCTCAATTATGTTCTGTGTAAGTGCCTTGAATGGTGAAGGAAAAGGAGAGATAGCAGTTTTTCCTATCACGCCTGTCTTTCCAGGCTCTTCCAGGCACTGGCACATACACAGGCCCTTCCCTGGTTACAGGCATATATATAATTAGCACAGCAGGTTACACATTGCCTCCCTATTTGCCAGCATAGTTCACCTCTGTGCTGAAAGGCACAATGCCTGAGTGCCACTTACGTGGTATCTCCAGCCTCAGCTGTCCCATGTCCCTGGGTCAGACTCCTGGAGGTTTGCTTTAAAGAGCACTGGCACTGAGAAGAAAGGCAATGGGGGCAGGAGGATTTATTGGCCTTTCGGTTTTCAAGCCATTACCTTTTGCATTGCCAAGTCTTTCTCATCAGTATGGGTGTCTGGAAAACAGCTTTCTGTAAAAGTTAAAATTGCTGAGTTACAGTAGGGCTTCTGGAGCTGGAGTTGGCAGGAAACCCACCCAGACACTATCAAGGTCCCTCCTCTGCTGCCTATGACACATTTACCTGTGACTGCAGAGGGGAGATGAAAGCAGAAGGGGATGCCCTGGGCAGCTGTGCAGCTGCATGACCTTCTTGCCTGCCTCTGTGTGTGTGTGTGTAATTCCTGAACATGGGGTTGGGGGGTCCTGTCCCCTTACCCTTCTCAACCTGGAACAGTGAATCAGGTCATAACACCACCAGGTGTTTCTGGTGGGTGAGTGAGGTCCATGTGGAAACGTGTCAGAAGATTTTTCCAAGGAGGTTTCATAAGCCAAATGACTTTACCAGGGACAGACAATATGAGAGATTTAAACCCCTGCACAAAAGCATGTGCTATCCAAATAATGAGGAATGATACCACAACTGAAGAGACAAAGCAAAAAGAGAAAAGGAGATGAGCATATGATCAGGGTCTTTGAATGATTTAGAAACCCTAAATGCTTCTTTTGGGACACGGACTCTCCTGCTCAAGCTTGCCTGAGCAGCATCTTGAGGATTTGCTAACTGGGGACTATCATGGCTAAACAAACAGTGGAAGATGCAAATGTGCTCTGTGTGGGGTAGGGCATTTGGTGCCCCTCTTTACTTCTCCCGCTAACACTGGGCATGTATCAGAGGAAGAGCTTAAGAAGGTTTTACTACCAATACAGGCAGATGATGAAAGGAGGCTATTTCTTCCCCAGTCACCAAAACTCTTACTTTACTGCAAGGGGTTGTACCTGCTCTGTTGGAGTAGTGCAGGACTGTTATCAGCCTTGAAACTATTCAGAAATTCAGGACAGAAGAGAGACATGAGCCTTGGAGACAGAGGGGACAGCACTGGAGTTTCTGGATGTGTCTGCTGTTTACACTGCTACTGTATTTGCTGACAGAATCTAATAACTCAGTCTCTGCTCACTGGCTGACTTTGCTCTAATATCTTAGGAATGATACACAAAGAGCAGGGCAAAAAGGCTGCTGCAGATGCCTGGTGAGACCACAGTGCCAGCGTAACTGTGAAGGAATGGAAGCAGGGAACAAACATGAATGCAGAGACAGAACTTCTGCAGATTTGAAAAGTGGGCATCAGCGTGTTTTGACACTTACTATTAATGTTTAAATCTTTAAGGACACAAGAGTTATTTTCAAAAGCTGATCAGCTTTAGAAACCTCTCCTGCTGAAAGCTCTCAGCACAATCCATTTCTGAAAGGAATGTTTAGGGCTCTAAGTCACTTTGTTACCCTTGGATATGGGTTCTCTTCCGTGGTTGCTTGCTTTCTCTAGGGGAAGGAAAGTCTGAAATTTCTTGAATGCCTTGCATAGAGACCTCTGTTTCCTGATTTTCTTCCCTAACGCAGGGATTTCACCAGTCCCCTCACAAGATGCAATGTTTATCCTCATTTCTGTGTCTCTCAACACTAGACATGCTTCCTAATGTGCAGATTGTGGTTGTAGGAAATAATTCTTACTTGTTCTGCTGCCACTGCAGCTCTGTTTATTCAGAAAGCAATCAAGGGCACCAGCCACACAGTGACAGATAATAGAAGACTTTGGAACATTTTTATGGGCACAGCCATCCACTTGTGCTGTTCATACCACAAACTGCAGATCTTCCCTGCCTCCCCTTCCTAAACTTGGGCTAGCTGGCTTGACTTTTGCATGTGGTGATGCACCAAGCAAAAATAACTGCACACTTTTTCATGGCCTTCTATCTAGAGGTTCCTTCTATCAAGATGACTCAGCAGGATGGCCATGCTCTCCTATGCAATGTCCTCAAACAGAGTGCCTCTTCTTTAGACTGTGCTGGGTTTGAGGTGGGACTTGGCCTCCTGAGCAAGGTTGGTGCCAGAGAACAGCTTATCCTTAATTACATTTCCACGATAGGATTTGACTGCGGAAGAACAAACACCAGCGAATTCAAGGTGATAGAGCTGTTTTCCAGGCAAAATAAATCAGATAACTGGGAACCTGAAATTGAGCATAAGTTCTCCAGAGATAGAGATTTCATCATCTCAGAAATAGCCCTGGCAAAGCCCCAGGAGGCAATGTAGCTAAGTTATTCTGTGGCTTTTATGTTCTTTCATGTGGCTCCTGGATAGCTAAAGTGTAACCACAATTACAGTAATTTTATTTTAGGGAAACACACAATGGCATGGCCATCTACTCAGACATTTTGGGTGGCCCCTAAGAGGGATATATTGGTGGCATTTTCAGTCTTTGGCATTGTGGGACGGCAAGTTCCCTGCAGAACTATGGAGTGCAAAGCCAATACTTTTTTAAATACTTATATTCAAACCTCTGGCTTCTTTTACTCTCAGTGAACTTTCCGTATTCATTGTTTCTATCCTTTCTTAGGTGCTGCAGCAGTGCTTCAAGGCCCTGGAAGCTAGACAGTATTTGAGATGCAGAAGCATTTGTTAAAAGCATATCTGGAGGTGTTTGGGTGCCTGGTAGAAAGCGGGAAGTGTCCTGGAGTTCGTTTTTCGGAATTGCTCTCCAATGGCGCCAGTCTGCCTGTTTGCAACATTTCACCCAATTTTGCAAATCTGACAGCCCTCTGGCCAGCCTTACATGTCCTGCCACAAAGTTTTGCGAAACATCCTCTGTCTCTTATCGAAACAACGGGGTAGAGTTCTGCTTGTGGTAAAAGTTCACAGCACTGAAGCAGCCAAAAAAAAAGTCATTTTGGGACAGATCAACACCTAATTTCGGAATGAAGCTGCACTAATGTGCGCCACCTGAGGATAATGTGGCGTGGTAGTAATGCCATTCCACAGACTTCTGTGGCCCACTAACTTCAGGGCTGACTTTAAGGGGTTGTGCCCCCTCAGCACACTGATGAACTGAAGATCTGATATCTCCTATCTGTCTTGTGGACATCAGGGCACTGCAGCCTTCCTAATGACCAGTCAATTCTCAATGGCTCATGCTGAGCATTCCTGCTCCAGACCTGCCTGCGGGTTTTTCTTTAACCATCTCTCAACTTGCCAGACCAATTTCTTCAGTATATGTTTGCCTACATTGGCAGACTTTCTCTGAAGCACTGGGACATTGGACCTTCTCTTAGGACATTGACATAAATGTGAGCACGGTAAGACCTAAACACCCATGTCCCACTTTCTCTTTTGCCTTGACCTCAGTGTGGTCTGAGTTTCACTTCCAGTAGGGGTCATGGTCAGAGGTAAAGAAAGAAAAAGACAATGGAGGTGAAGCTGGGCTGTTATTCATAGGGACAGATCACATGTGAGTTACACATCATCAGACAAATTTCTGCATTTGAGACCACTGTGCCTCCTCCTTTATCACCCAACCATTCTGAGCTTCCTGATTTATGCCCTTCCACCCTCATTCCCCCTGCTGTGATTTATGTCTATGCTCCATTGTGTCTATCTGTTCTCTGGGACAGGTTTGTACAGCTGATGCAGAGTTTATGGAACTAGGGCTTAATCTTCACCCCGTGTTTGCAAATTCCTCATGAAAAATAATAACGAGCATGCTAATAAACTTCACAGCTCTTGTGAGGGTGTAGAGAGATATATTCTTGCAGTATATAAACCTGTTCTAGAGAGGAGGGTGGTGCTTATGGAAGAAGTCATGCTCTGCATTGTCAGGTTCCTCACTGACACCCCTCATCCATTTCACGGCTTGCCTGAGGTTCCCCAATGTTCCAAGAAAACAGAGAGTCTCCTTAGAACTCTTACACCACACCCCCTCCTCCTTGAATCAACCTCTAAATAAATGTCAGACCATAATCAGACAAGGAAGCTTGGGAACCCTAAAGGTTTTGGGCTTGCCCAACCACAGCTCATGTTTGCAGTGCACAAGCATGCCCTTGATGCCCTTGGGCAGAGGAAGGCTGGCTCGACCAGAGCAATCCCATTCCTGATAACCTGCTTTCCCACAGACCTGAAGCATTTGTGCTGCAGAGCAGGGGATGTTTTACTCTTTGTCTAAATCTACAAGTCTGTCTTCAGCAAAACCAAAGACTTTTAATGAGCAAGAGAAACATGGACTACTTTTTTCCTAAAAAAATCCATCTGGTTTCCCAGCGGCTGGAGTTGCTTGTTTGCCTTGGCCTTTGTAGGGAGTGCTTCAGAGATGTTTGTGGACAGGGTACATCAGACAGAACTTGCCTGCAGAGGTGTTCTCAGAGGCCCCCTGTGGTGTGTTGGGACTTTGAGATGGACCTGTGTTCTGTATTAAACTCATGAAAGGGGCAAAGAGGACTTAAATAGCATTTATTCAATTTCACTGTGGTTTGGGGTTTTTTTGGTTTGTTGTTGTTTTGTTTTGTTTTGGTTTTTTCTAGAAATAAAGCCCTTTTCTCTTTTGTTTTATTGGAAGCACAACCACAGCAGGGTGTCCAAAATCAGGCAGGGCCATGCTTGGCAGGGGCCCAGTGGGAAGCAGCGTGCAGTCCAGCAGGGTTGTGCCTCGGGTACATTCTGTGGTTCTCCATCCCCCACTTCAACTAATTCATGACTCACATTCACCAGGTACTGAATGATTCTCGGACCCTCCTGGCTAACTCTGCCTCTCTCTCTCATGCCAGCTTCCATGAGATAGGTGTAGGTCTAATTCTGGCCCTGAACCATGTGCTAATGGGCCATACCAGGTCACCATCCCCACAAGCTTCTTTGAACACATGAAATTTCCACTAGGCATAAGTCCCTGAAGTGGTTTCCCTCTCTGCAGGGCCACAGGAGGTGCCAAGCTACCATAAAGCAGTGCCTGAGGTAGTGCTTATAACCACACTGACTGATCTGAGTGAAATCAGTCCCTCTCGCACTGCGCTTTAGATATGTGAAATATTATACATATATATATATAAAACTGTATATATTTTATCTATTATTTTGTGTATATATCATACATAATTTTGTAATAAAATATAATAAATATTTATATTCATTTTTATATGTATTAGATATAGATGTAGATATGTAAATATATAAAAACAATCCTGGACATCTGTATGAATAGCTGTTGGGAAATCTTTTGCCTTCTAAGGAGTATACTTCTTCATCAATATCCAGTGGTGTTTAGTTGGGAAACACAGAGCATTGATGCAGTGTCCAGCTACATCCCAGCCTTCCCCTGCTCCATTGAGAAATTTTGGAGGTTCCTCTCCTGCACCATTCCTGCACCTCAATCTTTGCAAGGGATTTGGTGACAAAAAGCTGCCTGTGGGAGAGGGAAGCATCTCTGCTGGGGCATTATGCATTTGTCTAATGATGAGGTACCACTCCTCTCTTGCTGCAAGAGGAGATGAAAGCGTGAACTCACCTAGCATGATGATCCCTTGAAAACTCAGTTTGTGTCAAATAGCAAACCTCAGAGCAATCCAGTGTCGGCAAGGCCCCTAAATGATGATAGATGTCATTCTTTTGCCATGCAAACAACGAGAAAGCAAGCAGCCAAAAGCCAGATCTCTGCTGAATCATTGGTGGCTGTCATTCAGGCTTAACCTGGTGGCTGGATCAAGGCAAGCTGGCTCTTCAGAGCGGGTACAGGAGCAGTGTCTGTTGGCACAGCAGATGGCCTGCTAGCTCCGTACCTCGGGCTCCGGTGGTGAGCGCAACGCAGCTGAGGAAGGTTCTGCAGGGCATCAGCAAGGGGATGGATGTAAAACTTGTGTTTGTTCTTGAAAGTGGAGCTGAGGTCAGGGAATGCCAACAGGGAGCATTGCAGTGATTTAGTTCTGTGCACATTGGCTAGAAAGCCTCTCCTCCTTTTGTGAATACTCCTGAAGAACTTGCAGCTGGAGCAGGATGTGAGACCATGGAGTTACAGTGGTTTTGTGCAATGAGTAAGATAGAGCTGTGTGGTTCCTGCTGTGATGAATTAGCACCATGTAGCTAGCTGCTGTTCTGGGAAATCATTCAGATGTACTGAGGTGTAAGCAATCTCTTCCTGAAGGAGGAGCCAGGAGAGAAACTAGGTGTCTAGTCTTGTTCTTCCCTCAGAATTTGGACTGTCCCATACAAGGATATGAAAGCCAGCTGAGAGTGGCTCAATTGAGACAAGGCATTTATGAGCCTTATTAGAAAGGCAAGCATTAGAGGGACACAGCAAGCACTGTTTGTTGTGGGCACCTGTCTCCCTCATGCAGATATAGGTCTATTTATTTAGATTTGTTAATATCCACTGCTGTAGGCAAAGCAACCCAACCTGAATGCTCAGTCATCACCTCCTGCAGGGAAAGGGTACATGCAAGAGAAATCTGAAGGGAGTTCTGGCTGCCAAGGAAAGATGAAAGGATTTTAGGAAGAGAGGCTGTGAAAAAAAAGTCGTACTGGAGAGCTTATCCATGCATAAATGAGATGGAGCCTGAAGTGACGGAGAGTCCCCATTGCTTCTTTAAAAACATAAGGACGAAACAAAAAGATTGGCTGAACAGGGTGTAAGGCAGGAAACAAGATCTTTCAAAACAGCAGTCAGGAAGGAAAGGAAAAATGCCCATGTGTGCAAATCAACTTTGATTTTATGCCCATCCCAATGTCCTGCTGCAGAGGGATAAGCTTACAACCCTCCCCCAAAAAAGAAATGGAGCATGCTCCCAGCTCTCTGGGTCCATGCCAAACTGTGAAGTTCACTTTCAAAGGCAAAGCTGACACAGAGACATTTGACAGGACTCATGCTTCTAAATCACGTGGATGCTTTTGTAAACATTACTTCTGGGTGTACTTAATATCTCCACTATTAATCAGGTTGCGGGGAGTTAAAAGCCCATTAATGGCATTAACAAATGCTATTTAACTGGGCTGAATTGAAAATGCAAGTTTAGACAGAGAACAAATACAATGTGACTTTGGAGGAGCAGAAAGCCAGCCAAAAAAACCCACATTTCATCTTGAAAAAAAACAACACAAAACAAACATCAATTAATCAACCTGAAACACACAGACTATGAGAAGGGAGGAAAAGCCTTGGCAGCTGTGATATTGAAAGAACTTGTGAATATGTTGGTTAAAGCCAGATGTGGGGCTCAACAAATGGAAGGTGGTAGGTAGGCTGATCCATGGAGCAGATTTGATAAGATCTTGGCATGCAGCGTGACCTAAGGACGGTCAGTGGAGTTTGGTCTTGCTAGCACAAAGAGCGCTCAAAACAGGACCAGGAAGTTATCTTTCTGTGAAATCAGTGGTCTACCAAACAAGGGAGGTGGTGATAACCTGGATGGTCTTCAAAGCAATAGCAAGGACTGAGGGTTTGGAGAAATAATGCAAGCCTTCTTGGGTTTTTGAGAAGTGAAGCGGGAGAATGACTCAAACATGCTTGGTTTGGTTGGCTGACTTTTTAGGGGCATGTTAATACCTGTTCACACTTACTGTTTCTGAGCAGTCAGGATAATGAATCTTTAATGCTGTGCTTGCTTATATGTAAAAAAAATAAAAGCAGCAGGAAATTGGTTCAGGGAAAAAATATACCTGACTATTGTGGGGAAGTATTAAACGAAGTATTAAACAGTGAAATGCACAAGAATATCTCTCCAGAGCCTTTGCCTGGGGCTTTCAAAAGCAGAGAGTAGAATGTGTCCTATGAAGTCCAATTCTCTCTTCTGTTGCAGGGCACAAATGCCCAGTAAAGTAATTATTTTCTAAATGTGCTAACTGCATAATATTTGTGGTAAATGGGAACCTATTTTTATAATGTCTGTCTTTATTACCTTTTAATAGTTACATTAAAAACACCATGGTTGGAAACATGAATTGCTCAAAAATAAGACATTAAAATCGTGATAGTTCTTCATTTTTCAATTTGAAATTCTATATGCATCTGCACTGTATCACAGTCACAGGATTATCACTGTATAGGGCAGATTGCCACATGCTCACTGGGTAACTGCTCAGAATTTCTTCTTACTCTCATCACTTGACCTCAGGCCTTATTTACTAAACACCACTTAAGCTCTGCCTAAAACACAAACTGATTACATTTCCTCATGGGCTTTCCTGTGACACTTTCACTCTAAATCTGAGCAGTTCAGAAACATGAACAGATTTCCCCTTACCACAGGCCTTATGAAAAGAGGAAGGAGCTAGTAGCACTTCCATTTTACCAAAGTGGAACTAAGATAAAGACATTAGAGTTGTGACTCCTGCTGTTCACTTCAGAGCTACACAAGTTTGCTTTTTTTTTCATTTTGCTGGCTGTGTGTGCTATATATGTTTAGATGTTGGCATGTTACTTAATTTTGCAGAGAACTTGCCCTGCACGTGACTCTTGTGAAGAACAAAATTGCAGATACATAACAAAACCGATTGGTTTCTGTAAATATGAAAGCTGGGCTCCTACTGATAGAAAAGAACAGGAACAGGATAAATACAAAGTCTTGCAAGTGTCAGGGAGGGGAGCAGGGAGGGAGAATGATGTATAGACAAGAACATCAAGTATTGTGGAAGGTTCATGAATAAACAAGATGAACACTTGAGTACCATTTTAGGCAGGACATGTAGGTGAGATGTCAGAAAAAGGGTGAGCTGAGTAGTCCCTAGAATATCCTTGTCAGCAGGTTTTGATATCAAAGCCACCCAAAGAGCATCTCTGGCAAACATATTATGGCCAGATATGAATGATTTCTAGCGGCAAAACGCATCCTTGGCTGAAGAGTACAGGGCAGGGAATTTCTAACAGTGGCCAGGATTTCTTGAATCTATAATGCCAGGAACTCTCATAATTTCATGTTGAAGACACAGCTCCCAGCAACTTAGCTTGCAATGCAGAATGCTCAGCACTTTTGCCAGCCTGGCCCCAGGTGTCCGTGGCTTGGCAAACAAAATGGGAGGTAGTGGCCAACTTAGAAAATGCTTATTTAAGTGACTTGCCAGTAGCACACAAGGGCTCAGTCGTAGGAGCAGGGCTAGGCAGTGTTCAGTTGCATTAATGATCAGATCATCTCTTCTCCCCTTCCAATCCCCTTCCTCATTTCCTTCACTCCCCTCCATCTTGGCAATAAAACATGCAGGGGTCCTGTGGGAAAAACCGAACAAAACACTGTGTGATCATGTAATTAAAGGCTGTACTATAACACACAGGCACAAAGGAGATGAATTAATGCTTTATGGAAAGCCTCCAGATTAGCTTTTCCTTACTCCACTGTGCAGTCATAATGTTGCTTTAACAGAGCTCTCCATGTGCTATTGCACAGACTGGTAGGGGGAACCACAACAAAGTTTCAGAGCTTCCTTTCTTACTCCTTAGAGAGTGAATGGTGTGCAGATGGGCTGACCCTGGCACAGGTCACCAGGGACCAGGGAGCTGGAGATTTCCAGCCCTTTGCCACCTGAGGTGATGGGAGAGCAGCAGCCCACCAGCCCTGCAGACTGCAGGGACAGGAGCATGCTGGGCTTGGTGTTGGAGCCTGGGGTGCCAGGGGACACAGGTGTACAGACACAAACCAGAAATTTATGGCTTTAACACTTCTACTATATCACTTAGATTCTGAATGATGTACCCCCATGCACTGTGGTACTCCTGACCTCTGTCTTGCTTCTCTCACTCATACCACATCTCCTCTCAGCTCTGGCTGATACCACATGTGATTTTTTCATTCCTACACCCCAGCTTCTTCCAGTTTATGTCTTAATTTACCTCTGCCTTTGAAGGCAGAGTGGGTACAGTCCTCTCACAACCAGACATCTCAGCTGCAATGGTGGCAGAGGCAACCCTGTTTGATTGTTTTGTCCCCATACAGGGGACCTACACCGACTGCACCTACAGAGGAGCCAGGAAAGATGAAGCACAAACCCATAAGAGATATCCAAGAAATCTTCAGAGAAAACAAGTGCTTGACAGATCTCTTTTTCAGGCAAAAATCACATGTTGGCTTTTCTGAAGTTTATAAGGTGGCCAAATGGGTGGATTTTTTAATGAGGTTTCCAAGAGCACATCCTTGACACCAAGGGCAGCCTCTGCTTGGTGCCCACTCTGAGACACGGGAGTCACAAACCACTATAAATGTTTCACCATGAGGGAAACAATGCATTTTTCTTCTCCTTGTTCTCAGAAACAGTCATGCCACTTAAGCAGAAATGTGAAAACAAATGAACAAAACAAATTCAGCTTGAGGCAGACACTCAGCATGGGGAATTGCAGGCCAGATGGTTAGTGTGACAAAGTTAGAAGCAATTGAAAACAGCCTTTCAATAAGAAGTATTAGGCAACTTCAGGATTAGGTGGTACCACCTCGACTGAACCCCCTTCCTCTTTTTAAAGATGACTTTTCTAAAGTCAGCACACCAGCAAATTTGCTGAAGAAGCACAATGATGGCGCGAGAAAAGCTGTGTGGTGTAGCTGTTGCTGTTACATCATGAATGTGTCAGAGGACAGCAAACTTTTCTACCATTTGTCCTGCTGCTGAGCCCTGTTGCCTTCTCCTCCTCTTGGCCCCGTTCTCTGGACCCACTCCCTTCTCAGCCACCCTGCAGCTAGGCCCTTGGTGCCTGTTTCTTTCTTCTTATGGCAGATGCCCACTCAGCTTTATGAGCCTTCTCCTCTTTGCCCATCCCACTGCTGGCTCTGGCAGCGTCAGCTTGGAGTCCAGAAAAGCTCCTTACCTTGGCTCCCTGCCTCCTTTCCGCTCCACTCTGCTGTCAATTAGCCTCACCAGTCTTTTGGAAAAATCTCTGCCTTCCTATTCTACTGTAAAACAAAAGGGAGGGAGCCAAAATCTCAGCTCCTGATGATTGCTGCTGTTCTGTTGACTTTTTCCAGAGCCAAGGCTGTGTTACACTGCTTCACATCACCGAAGGATGAGCCCTGCTTTTGTCAGTGGACTGATGCCAACTTGCTTCAGCAGAGAATCTGCCTTGTTGGCTTAGGTTTCAGTGTGGCTGGATTGATTGGTGTTGGAGGACAAGCTGACCCCTGACTCCAAATGAATGCAGAAATAGCCAGACATAGTTATGTGTGCCCTCCTCATCTGCTTCACCTGCTTTCTGCTTCTTTCATTGCAGAAGCACGTGCACATACAGAGAGCAAACATGTATAGGAGTATTCAGCTGTTCTGTGCATGGAGGCTTGCTCTCCTCAGTTCTTGGAGGATTCCCCTGTTCCCAGGAGATGCAGCACACGATGCTTTTACAGTGTTTGCATGAGTTGTTCCTGCTTGTTCCACATCATCAGGTTATGTACTGACAACTGGAGCATATGCTCTCTACAGCATGTCTGCTCTGTCTAAATCATATCCTGGGTCATCAACTCAAGGCTCGCAGTGTGTTCTTCCAGTTCCAGAGGGATCTGTTGTCTGCTTGCATTGTTTATAACCCTTGGGAGACTTGGGCAAATCAGGACAACCATGTGCAAGACCCTGCATTGTTTTCTTAAGCTGCGCAGGCATTTGATTTTTTATCTCCATTTCTCTCTGCATACACTACAGGCATCTACTCAGTTGTGCAACATCTTGGCTGAAATAGAGCTCCTAAGTCACCGCTTGAAGCATCTTTGCAGAACTTGGTTGCTTTTAATAGGACCCTAAAAATGCAGCCTAGATTGATACACTACAAGTGGTTAAATTTTCTGTGTTGCACTGCCTTGGCAGTGTTTGGGAAGTCATTTCACACAGGTTGTGAAAATCTTGCCATGAACTTAAAATTCAACAGGTATGAGAGACAGAACTTTACCTGTACCATTTTAAGGTCAGCATCTGTAACAACTGGGAACTTTTTCCTTGTTTCTTTATTTCTTTTTTCTTTTTTTTTTTTTTTAATTCAGCTGAAATTTTCTTTTGCTTAATTGAAACCTTTCCCCACTTGCAACTTCAGCAGGCACATGCTGAAACAATTCCTGATGTTCAGTGACAGTTCTGTCCTAGACAATTATATCATCAGCAGACACTTACATTTTTACAGTTTGTAGCCTCTGTGCACTGAAATGTTTTGGAACCTGCCCAATAAATATATCGAAGTTGCTCAACCCCGGGCTTTCCATGCCAAAGGAGATCTGAAAAACCTTATCAGTCTATCTAATTTTGTCAAGAATTTGGCTTCCACCAAGCAAAAATTTCAGTCCAAGTGGAAATTTTCTCTTTGCATGTTCCTGTTTCAGAGGCTATTTAAGGCTGAATCAACTATGCTGTCCTCCATAATTAGAAAGGAGCAAGCGTGCTTGCATCTCCTTCTGTTTTGCAAATACTGCCACTTACTGTCATGCACTATCTCCAGGCCTTCCACTGCAAGGCTGGAGGAATGTTTTGGACCGTCCAGATCAAAGTTTCCATGATATCTTCATCTTCATTGGGATTCCAGAAGTGCTTTGCCATGACTAGAGGTTTCACTCTCCCAGACGCTGTCCAAAAGTGTAATGAGAGACCTTCTCGACTCCTGTTACATTACAGATCACAAGAGAAATTAACTATAAATTAACTATTCCTGTTTCAGTTTCTGTGGAAAGAGCAAGCGTTGGCTCAGTGTCCTGAGTTGTCCTGTAACCATTTTTGGACCCTGTTTCACTGAGCTTATTTTACCAGAAAACCATTATTTCCTTCTTTGAGTCAATCAGAATCAGCTTTTCATGGCTTGGGGATGTCACAAAGGTCATCTACTCTTTTTATTTTTGTTTCTTTCTTCCTTTGTTTCACATTCTATTTTTTCTCTTATTCCCCCACCTTCCCCCCCTTCTCTCATTAGAAGGCAAAGCATGACTCATGTGGACATCACACCCGCCCCACCGGTGGACCCTCTGTTTTCTACTTCCAGCTCAATGCACAGCTTGTAATCATTACAAAATGATGGGGTATCTTCTGGTTGATTGTTAGAGGGAATCACATTCTGGCAACCTGTGAAGGCATATGGATGCTCTGATATTTGATATTCTCTTTCTTTCTGTCTGCTATAGCTGTTTCCCTTCTGTTTGCAGGGCATGTCTTTCTTCACAACTGCTCATACCTATAGCCGACTGAGTTCCCAGTCTGAGATTGTCTCTTGTAGTTGTTGCAGCTCCTGTTGGAAGCTGATGGACTTATTGCAGATTGACAGTCCTGTCACTACAAAGAGCATTTGAGCCAAAACTTTGTCCTCTGTAATCTCCATATCTCAAACTGAACTCCTTGTTCATTTTTTCTTCTTTTGTTCCACTAACTTATGAGATATGATTCCCAACTGATGTAAATAAGAATATATTCACCAAAGTCAAAATATTTGTATTGAATTATACCATCCAAAAGC
>VXBQ01004970.1:217862-228266 GCA_013400175.1 Phainopepla nitens
CAAAAGCCTAATATAAGGCCTTTAGGGAAGGCATCTGTCACATACTGAACTCAAAACGCTGTTTTTTTAAGGGTGTGAAATTCCTCTTTGTTTCTTTTCATGTGTGTTTTATTCTCCTCTCCTCTCCTCTCCTCTCCTCTCCTCTCCTTAGCAGGGGCAGAAAAGGCAAAAACCAATGGCTGAAAAAATGCTGCTGTGTCTCATTTTCCCCACTCAACTGTGCAATCTGCTGGTTTAATCACCAAAACTTCCTGTCACTCCTAAGTTTCAGAGCCACTATTGGATCTTCCTGGCATGGTTATGCCAGTCTAATGACAGCTATTTAACTTTTACGGCTTCTTGCTCCATACCATTGAGCAGTCTGATCAAATCCTGAAAAACTTTTCATTCTGTGACATTGTGAAGATTAACTTGATTTACAGTGAAAAACTGATTTGGGGGTGACCCATGTGTGAAGACAGGTAATCAAAATACTTCCCAGCATGTAAATGATCTGTCACCCTAAGGTTGAGTCTCTTGCAGCACCTCCTGCATGCAGCAAGCTGAGGAGGAGGAAGGATACACTTGTATTAAAGGTAACACAGAGAAGTTCCTATTGCCTCCTGCCACTACCTATTTACCATTCTCTGAATCAACATCCCCCTTCCTTTGCTCCAAATTTAAGTCACAATTTTAGACTCAACTGTGTTTAAAGAAACAAGGAGAGAGAATAACTGTCTGGGCTATTCTTCAGAAGCCCCATGTAAACAGTAGGTTACCCATCCCTTGTTCTTTTCCTAACCTGGCTGAACTCTGGAAGCAACCAATAAACAGCAAAGGTTAATGAAATCCATTTCTAAGTTTAACACCCCTGCTCCCCACCCTGTCCTAACCAGACTTTGGGGTCTGTGTGTTTTGGGCAAATATAACCTGGTTTGAATTTCAAAACATGATTTCAAGCTTCCTTTAGAGACAAAGAAAATTGATTCCTATATGCCAAATGAGTCATTCAAAACAGGGAACCTAATTAGGGTAGCAGGAGCAGCAGCAGAAATTTTGTGCACCAGAGAATGAAGTGCTAGTTCCGGGCAGCAGCACCAGACACTCAGTGTAATTATAATTTATATGGCCCTCACTGCTGTAGTAGTTAAGTGTTTGACAAGAACCAAGGGATTTACTCTGAGGTAGGGAAAAGTTTTCTTCTCTTTTACAGCCGGGGAACCAGAGATGAAATGACCTGCCCCACGCTATTCAGTGGATTTGGCCAAGTTGAACTCAGGTCTCCCTAAGTGTCTCTTTAATACTTTCAACAGGAGCTTCAGACCCTTCATTTGCTCTTGCCTCTGCCCTTCCTGTAGCCCTGAGAAATTGTGATCCTATTTTTAAGTAGTATATTGAACGGAAGGAGCAGCCTTTCCCTCTGCAGCAGGGCCATGTGTCCCAAGTTCAAACCACAGATTATTTGAGTAACAAACATCCCAACAAGACACAGACAAATATTTCCCAGATTTCAGAAGGTGAAGGGCTCAGTTTCCAGTTCTCCAGGGACACCAGGCAGATTTAGCTCTATCTCACATTTTTTCTGGAGAACTCACACCTGACCCTTACCTGTCACCTGTCATTTGGATGCATCATCAGGATGCCAGGTACCCAAGCAGGGTTAGATTTGAGTACACTTGACTTACAGAACTATACCATGGGCTGCCCTGTCTCCTTTTTTGGCTCTCCAAGAATTGTGCTATTCGAAGTTTCTCTACACCCAAGAGAACAAAATAAAAAAAAAGAAAAAAAAAAAGAAAAAAAGGAGCAGCATAGAGCTGGATTATCATTGGAAGTGGTTTAGAAATGTTTCTTTGCTTTAATGAAATCTCCTCTTTAGGAAAGCAAAAGCCAAGTTGCAAACCTACAAAAGAAAGTACGTTTTTTCTGAAACTAAGACACAGTGTCTATGCTGAGATGACAGTACTGACCAGAATTCATTTGAGGCTGGCAAAGGCTGGAGAGATAGCCCGTGCCCCTGAACTACATTTTGAGTTAAGTGGGAAATGGGAAAAGATCCATGGCTTAGCAGTGGGGCTAAAGCACCACCAAATCCAGCCTCTGGGCTGGTGTGGGAGGGCTGGGAGCCTTGCAGCAAGGCTGGGGCTCATGTCCAGCAGCTCAGGTCTAGCTGGGAAGTGTGTGACACTGAGGCTCCCATCAGCCAAAGAGCTCTGTGCTGCCTGGGGCTTTTGTCTGCATCCCAAATCCTTCTCCTGTCTTGGGGGCTTTGTTCAGTCCTGGAGGCCAGCCTAGGGCAGCTATGTATGGTTTCACTTTTGCTGTCAGAGGATATCTGCGTTTGCAGGAAGCTCTTACAATAACTCTGTAAACATGAATGAACATGTTTCCCTGATAACGTCAAGTTTAAAATCCCATATTTTTCTCTTCTTTAATGAGAAATGCCCTTCAATGTCTCTGACGGGAAACATATGTTTTTACTGTTGGGTGACAGTGCTGTAATCCCATTCTTATACTTGATCTATGGAGGCAGGGCCTGGAGCTGTGCAGGGTCGAGGCCCCGTTACATTAGACACTGTATGGGCTCTTAATGAGGGAGAGAGTTTGTACCTCCAAGAAGACAGACAAAAGGTGGGAGGGAAAATGAAGGCATGGTGGTCATACCTGGAAGGCAACTGATATCTCCTGAATCCTGGAGTAGCAGCCCAGCTGCCAACATTGTTGGCCCTATAAATATTCCAGGATTTCCATCAGCTTGCTGTGGCTCTGGCTCTGGCACCCGAAGAGCCCAGTATTCTGCAGTTGTTTCACCTCATGGGTCAAGCAGCAGTTACAGGATGCACAAACACAACAGTGGATTTAAGTGACACATATGAACTTGATTATGGTTTCCTAGGGGGAAAGAACCATGTCTTCCACTGTGCTTCAGGCATCATTCAGGGAGTATTTTTTCCAGCTCCTCAGGTTGGGAGTGCCTGTGTGAATATAACCACAGTGACGCACAGAACCAAAGGACGGAGGGGTCCAGCAATTAAATAGAAAAATCTACTTAAATAAATAAACAAGCCTTTTTAAAGACCTCAGGACAGCTGCTGATGAGCTCTGCATGGATCCCCAAAGATTAAGACTGTCTACTTCTTACATCTCTCACATGGACAGGAAACTGGAGCAGATGACAGAGCACAGAGCATATTTAATGGGATCTTCCTCCTCTCCAAGAGGAGCAACACAAAGCAGATGGACCATGCAGCACTGTCTGCAGCTCATCTGCAGTCTGTGTGTGCAACAACGTGTGGACCTTGTTAGGACTCCTACTAGAGGGGTGGGTTCTGCAAGGAATTTCAGTGGACATGGGAGCAGCCATGCTGAGCATCCATGGAGAGCAGCACCCCAGCTGCCTCCTGCCACATGAACAGGAACTGTCAGTACAATGTCGGCCTGCAAGTAATTCTTGATAAGCTGTGGGGGCTGCAGTGCAAGGAAGGAGATACGGCTAACTGTTCACCCCCCCAGACAAGGGCTGGAGTTTGCTGTCTTTCCCCTCCCAAGAGCAAGCCTAACCCTCACCCAATACCCTTGAAAAATCTTTCCTGTGCTGTCTGTAACACACAGACACAGATCTGCAGCAGAATACAGATGACCCATGCCAGTCTTCTCGTCTCTGACCAGCCTTCTTCACATATGTTTCTAGATGGCAGATGGACAAAGAAAGAACAAGTGCTCTTTACTCAATGATGTGCACATGTGTTTTCTGCTCTCTTACTTATTCTAAACTCTCCCACTTCACTCCTTTACCAGATCCTTAATAATTGCAATAAATGTCAGGTCCAATCTCACTTAATGAAATATACACTTATTGAATGAATGAAGTGGAAAAACGGCCCGCTCTGATTGCCTGGCTAGGATCTGAGCTGCAATTTTTCTGAGCTGGTTTTTTTTTTCCCATGCAATCAGACTACTTTTACCAGGTCCCTAGGAAATTTCCATTAAAACAAACAAACTAAAAATCCTATGAGATCCCCAGCCTACTTTGAAGAGAAACCCTAAGATGTTATTCAGTCCTTGGAGCCATTTGTTTCACATGTGATCCCAAACACTAACTAAAGGCAACATAATATGATAGGTATTTACAACATATCCATTATCTTATCAGAGCTTCAGGTACAGATGTAAATAGCCTGTTCCAGCTGGGCAGTCTGCTGAGTTAAATGGGTTCTACTTTTAAAAGCAGGAACTGGAAAACATGTCCCGTTTAATCTGAGATTCACTCGCGCCCGAGGGATGGAAACTCAAACAGCAGACCTCAGCTGCAGAGGAGGTCCATACTCCATGAAATGCCTCTCCCTCTATCTGATGCAAAAGGCTGGGCTCTCAATCATCGTGCCACTCATCTGGGCGCTTTGTTGACAGAGTCCTGTTAGCAGCTCACCAAGCATAGAGAATTGCTGCTCCCTGGACGGAAGGCAATTTTGCGCAGTCAGCCAAAGACAAAAGGGAATGTAAGGTTGAGGGTGGAAAGAAAAGAGACCACATTGGAAGTTGTGAGAGGAAAGGGAGGGGGCAGAGAGCTGGTGGCTGGAGAAAAGGGGAAAATATGAAAAACAAGACCAGAGAAAGTGCACTTGTCAGGGAAAATCTTTCCTGCTGCTTCCCTAGCCACAACCAGTCTGAACAGGACATAGTGTTTACTCTTTGCAGGCTGCCACAGACTGTGTACCAGGTGAGAATGGCTGGTCTTCCACTACAGGACCCCTGGCAGCAACTTGATCAGTGCCAGAAGGAAACAGATCTCTTAAATCCCCATTCAGTTCGTAGGCTTTTTAAAGTCTTTTTAAGAGCCTGGTGAAGAGTCAGAATTGGGTTGCTTTGAGTCTGAGAAGGAAATGGTATTTCAAAGAAGCATAAGTAAGCAAGTTTTATCTCCGAGGCATGAGAAATCAGCAGCCGATTCCATCATGACAGAGATTACTCTCCGGCCCTTCAGAAACGTCCCAGAGGCAGCTGTACAAGAGACCTACTGACAGGAGAGGCTGTTGACCATTTTTATCGGCTTGCTGGCTAAAACTGAACCTTGCTCATTAATGGTTGGTTGGCAGCTGATCTGACAGTGAGTGACTCACGGTTACTGACCACAAGAGGAGGTTACTGCTAGAAGTGGACTTAATTTAACAATTTGCACCAAAGATTTGGGAATTTAGTGAAACCAGCACTTTGGAAGTGTTAACAAGCAGTGAGCCAGTGGTCGTGAATCTACTTAAAGATGCATACCAGGGCACAAAAACCAGTGCCAGAGTAAACAGAAAGAAGAGAACAGATTGGTTTGCAATAAACATGGAAGCAATTGCAACAGAAAACAATGAGTCTGACAAAGGAGATTTAGTTACAAACCTTCAATAAAAGCATCCCATCTAACAAAAGTGTGCTGCTTTTGGCAAACAACAAAGACATACAAAACCGGATTGCATTATTGCACATATGGCTGAGGGGACAAAGACTTCAAACTGACCAGTAAAACCTGTAGTTCTTCAGGTACCCAGCCTGGCAGGAGGAGAGGCTGCTTTGTGATATTGGGGTGGAACAGATGCCCTTGAATTCTGAAAATCTGTCAGTACCAGAGAAGATTTTCTACTCCTATAATTAAGACAAAATGGTAACAGACTCAAATGTGATCACACAGGACACAAAGGGTCTATGTTGCCAAGCTTCATTGGGTGTTTACAGAAGAGCAAATGTTAATCAGGACACAGAGAGTGGAGAAAGCCCAAGTCACATGAGTATCTGTAACTTCACCCTTAACTGATGCAGCATTTCCTTTTAAAGTGCTGGTGGGTGGCCTTTAATGCTCTGAGATGGATTAAAAACAACATACTCATTGATAGGAATACACAAGCGACTGTCAAATTGTGTACAAAAATTGGCCACCGAGGACAGAGAGAGACAGGAAAGCTTACCTTAATTTTGAGTACTTGCTGAGTGCTAGCAGCTTGGCAAAGAGATATCTACAAAAAATAAACCAAGCATTTCCAGTTTGAGATGGTGAGGGTAGGGCCAGAATTTCTTGATGAGTTGAAAATGGCCCATAGCTGGATATGGTGGTCCAATGACTAGCAAGTAGGTGAGGAAAGGGAATAACAGAGACCTCCATGAGAAACACAGGCAGACTGCTCATCAGGAGGAGTAAGCCTCTCAAAAAATAAGATTATTGTGCAAAGAGAGGAAGCAAAGATTTTTCTATAAGGGGAAATGGGTCACCTCTCAAATGCAGGCATATGGGAGGAAGGCATTTTAGGAGCACAGGTACCATGAGAGGTGACCTCTTGCTATTCATTTTGCTTCTTATGTAAGAAAAAATGACATCACTGCAGGGACAAACAGCTTTTGTACTGTGTGGCAATGTCATTTATATAGCCAGCTCCTGCTACCCACAGCAGACACTAGGGATTTGAACTCAAAGTTGCTGGTGAAAGGTCTGGATTGAGAACACCAGTTTTCCACAATGGTCCTTAGTAGGAGATAGAAAGCTGGATCCCTCCCATGACATATACACTGAGTGGCAGGTGTCCCTTTGGCAAAGGTGTCTCATACCTCTAAGGTCAGTTGCAGAGCAGGGTAGGTGGTCAAATGGGAAAAACAGGAGAGCGAGCTGTCATATTTCACCTCTCTCATCCCCTTACTGGGGCTGACAGGGTCATTGGCTGTCCTCCATCCTGTGCTGTGGGTCTAAACCTAATCTTGTGCCCTGCAAAAGGGTTTGAGGGGGCTTCTTGAAGTCTGTAGGGCTGAAACAAGACAGTGTGGCACATGGGGTTGGATACAAATATACATCTGCCAGGACTGTGTCTGAGGGACGGTATTTTGGGGTGATGGTATGGCCTCGATCTAGAATTGCGTCTGGAGTGGAAAGATCTCTCACTCCTCTCTGAGAGACGGAAGAAAGTTTGTGCATGCGGGGCATGGCAGGGAGAGGCACTAAGGTAATTTGCAAAGGGTGGCCAAAGCATGAAAAGGGAGCTGTGTGGTGGAGCCAGGATGACGTATGCCTAAACAGTGAACATCAGCATGTAACACAGTCAGGTCCTTCATGGGGTAACACAGGGAGCTCTTTTAAACACACACATGCATGCACGCACAGAAAGAACAATTTATGGCTGTGTCAGACTCACGTCTGGGCTTCTCATTAAAATTAATGAGGTAACGTCTCTGAGGCATTCTGAAACGGATGCTGCCAGAGAGTGCGGGAAAGACCTCTATCCCTTTGAAATAGCTACCAAGCAAAATCAATTGCAAATTTTATTTTCCACAGCCACGCATCAAACTCATTCCAGGAGCATCAAAGACAACTGTCTAAACTGACATGCAACTGACCTTTCTTCAGACACTTTCGATATCATGACCGAGGATGAATGGCTAGAAGTGAGTGATGATGTAACAGCAGAATGGTGTTCGATGGCTCATCCTGATGACTACCTGCACCCTGGAACTGAACCTACAAGTCCTCAGTCTCCCTGTTTGTCTGTTACCTGTAAATAGCTGTGAAACTCACGGTCAAAATTGGTGTCCTGCTCCATTACCTCCTTTCCCTTCTTTCCTTTAGTGGGTAGCTTCTCTATGAAGAAAAGAACAGCTTGTTTTATGCTGCAAATCTGCAGTGCAGACCTTTATTACTTGACTGAAACTAATAATTCTTCTATGGCAGCCAAAATGGATGATCAATATAAATCTATGTGACAAAATATTTTTACCGTTTTTTCTCGAAAAGATTCTCTTTTTTTTTGTTGCAGTGCCTTATGTTGAAGTTGCAGAGTTGCTCACTCAATGAGGAGATGCAAAGCATAAGGAATGTCTCTGTCTTGTGCTCAACAGACATTCTGCTGCTCTCTGGTTACGTGAGCACATACGGTATTTTTGGTATGACCTCTGCCTCCTTCAGCACACAGGGCTGGCTGATCTGAGAAGGAGTTGGGCTCTGGAGAAGAAAGCTGCTCTGGGTCAACTGCCAGAAATGTCACTGGTGTGGCTGTCATGGCAGGAGCAGCAAGTGTCTGGTAGACAAGACAGAGAGATGTTTTGCTGGAGAAACAGATGCTCTATTCCTTGTCTGGGCAACAGCAGAGCCCACTCAAACTTCTCTGTCTATCACTCAGTGTGTGTTGTGGTTTTTGCTGTAGACAGTATTTGTGGCAGTGCTGAGCACACATACCTGGAGGGGAAATCAGTGAATATCTAAAATGCTGTAATCTTGCCCACAGCTTTGGGAAATTAGGCCCTGAGTGACTTCATTTTGGCATCCACAATTAGCGAGAAGTTTCTGGCAACTTTGATCTCTCTCTTTTTAAGGAGCAGCATCATCTCCTTTTTCATGCATGCTATGAAGAAACACGCATCAATTTTTTTGAAGCTCTCTGACCTGAGGGTAAGACCACAAGGTAATTCAGTAATGATGTTTACAGCGCTGCTTGTGGAAAACAGGCCTGCAGGCCACGCACCAGCTTAGGAGGACAAATATCTGGTCTGAATACAACCCCACACAGCTGTAGCAGCAGAAGCCCTATGGAAAGAGAGTTTGTGTCCATGAGATTAAGTGCTGTACAATGCCATATGCTCAAGATTACGACAGGAAGTGTGTAGACCCCAAATTTTGATGGTCAGGCTTTGTTGGATGTGTGCTTGTTTACTGCAGTTGTTTGTAAGACAAACTCTAAGTGGGCAAAGGGTAGACTTCCAAGCTGGAAAGACATTGCCTCTTCCACCAGCTGAGCATCTTCCCCATGTCTTCTCCCTATCTGAGCTGCTACATGATTTTTTGTAACTTGAATCATGGAATAAGTGGCTTTGTAATGGAAGTCCGTAATCAAGATGGCCTCTGCTGCATTTAATAGCCTTAACTCTTCTTATGCCTGTAGATTGGCTTGTTGACCACTTGCTAGTTTGTTTCTTTTGTCTCAGTCTCCATTTTACTGCATGAAAGTACAGACTTTGAAGCTTGTACTTTTCCAATCTGTGTATTTCAGGAAATGGAAAACACTAGTCTCTCAGTTCTTGCATATTTTCAAAGATAGCTCAGGGCCTCTTCGACATGATATATCAGTAATTTCATTTAAACTGGAGAATTATCTTGAAATATTTATCATCAGTATATATGAGTTTCATTTTGTACTAAACAGATTGATAAAATCAAAATGGATCTGCTTTCTGCGAGTGTCCTGGATAGTCCTGGGGTGCATCAGGCACAGCTTCACCAGCTGGGCAAGGGAGGGCATTGTCCTGATCTGTTCTGGGCTAGGGCAGTCTCATCTTGAGTCCTGTGTGCAGTTTGGGGTGCCAAAATAGCAGATATTAAACCATTAGAGAGCACTCAAAGGAGGGCAATGAAGATGGTGAAAGACCTTGAGGGGAAGCTGTATGAAGAGTGGCTGAGGGCACTTGGTCTGTTCAGCCTGGAGAAGAGGAGGCTGAGGGGAGACCCTGTTGTAGTTATACCTTCCTTGTGAAGGGAAGAGGAGGGCCAGGCACTGATCCCTCTGTGGTCACCAGTGTCAGGACCTGGGAGAATGACCTGCAGTCCTGTCAGGAGAGGTTTAGGGTGGATATCAGGAAAAGGTTCTTCACCCAGAGGGTGTTTGGGCACTGGAACAGGCTCCCTAAGGAGCACAGCACCAAGACTGACAGAGTTCAAGAAGCTTTTGGACACTGCTTTCAAGCACATGGTGTGACTCTTGGGGATGGTTCTGTGCAGGGCAAGGAGTTGGATTCAATGATCCTTATGGGTCCCTTTCAATTCAGCATATTCTGTGATTCACTGCTTCTGTGATTTTCCATTCCTGTTGTAACATTTATTTATTGAACATTAAAAAAGAGGAAAGAGAGAAATCTCTGCTACCCCCTGTAGTCTGAATGTCACTGAACCTTATCCTGCTTTTCTAAGCTTATGAAGAGATTAATAGTATCAGACGCATGGAAGCCTACAGTCATATGATTAATAACCCATAATAATGCAATAATGCTTGAAAAACAGAAGCATTTCCTGATTTCCGAACCCAAGTCAGTACAAATAAAATTGCTAGATAACAGGAAATGATGGAGATAAAAGTGGTCCATCTTCTCAACACAATCAGCAAGTTCTTGTCCTGGCTCTGGTGTTCACAGCATCAGAGAGTTTGTGCCCCTTCCTATTTCTACTGTTTCTGTTCTTGTGTGAGCAGCTGGTCAAAACCTCAGTATCCCCCTTCCCTCTGGAAAACCTATTCTTCATCCCCCACTGGCGGGTGTTTTCCTCAGTCTCTTCTTCAGGAGTTCTTCACACTCCTCATCCAAAGATCTGTCTGTCAACCAATCTTGATGCATATGTCTGTAAATCTTGTGTTGTGTGAGAACACCTTTCTTCCCTTCCCTTCCCTTCCCTTCCCTTCCCTTCCCTTCCCTTCC
>VXBQ01004970.1:228287-246130 GCA_013400175.1 Phainopepla nitens
CTTCCCTTCCCTTCCCTTCCCATCAGACCCATGTAGTCACTGGGGGAATTTCTAGCATCCTGCTCTCCTCTTCCCTGAGCTGTGAAAGGGTATTTCATGGCAGCAGCCATGCCACTGTGTCAGATTTGAGGGTGACGTTATCTCCACAGCAGCTCCTGGTGTCATTCACTTTTGGTTTCTCTCTGCTGCTGTCCTCATCTCCTCCTCTCCATCCTTCAAGCAAATAGAACTCCTTTGTCCCATTCTTTTTCAATCTTTCCTCTGGGCTCAGCTTTTTCCTGTCAGTCAGATGTGACCAACAGCAGGATGTGTCCATCCACAATCTCTGACCATCTCACAGTACTCAGTGCCTTGCCTGCTGCAGCAAGGCCACATGACATCAGGTGACAGAGTGCCCTCAGACCCCTTCTCAGTCCCCACTGAGCACATGGGATTGTTCACCTTGACCCTGGACTTGCTCTCCAGAAGCAATCTTCAAGTGGGGAGTTACCAGCATCACTGCATGGCTCCTGCTCAAGCCCGGTGAGATGCTGAGCACAGCTACCCTGGCCACACTCATCCTGCAGCCCTGCTGTCTGTTTTGGGACTGGACTTGTATGTTCTGCTCCCTTTGACCCATCCTCAGAGACACTCCCCTAGCACAGAGTGCCCAGTTGCCCTGGCCTATTTGATCTGATGAAAGAATCAGGACTAGTTTTCAGAACCAGAGGGCAGGAAGAAGAAGAATGAGGGGAACAGTACTCAGATGTTTTGTTCCTGTGCAGCTGACTTCAAGAGAAACCCTCAGGCCCTGTCTGCAGAGCAGAAGATCTGCACCTTGGCAACAGCCCAGGACCCATGCTTGATTATTTCCTATTTGAATAAGTGCTCTGGCATAAGGGTGTGGATGCTGGCAAGGCATCTGGGGAAGGATCTTGGATACAACAGGAGCCCAGATTCCCAGGGAGAAAAAGCGTGTAGACTGTTGTCTGCAAGAGCCACAGGCTACAAAAGAGCACTTGTGGCTTTGAGTTCAAGACAAACAGACCTTAAAAAGCATTCTGGCTGATGTGTCCACATTACTAGGCCAACACCACTGGCAGGGGAGCCAAAGAGCAGAAATCATGTCTTGGTTGTACTGTCGCTGCCATTGCCATGGCACCCAGACACCTCATGCATTCCAGGGTATAGGACTGGAGGCAATATCTCATGTTTTCCCTGAGGAGAGGATGATTTGTCGGTCAGCTCCTGCTAGGGTGTTCCTGTGGCTTGAGTTCCCCAAGATTCAAGCTCTGAACTCTGCTCATAGTAGAGCTCAAACCCTGTTAGACTGCCCACTGCCCCTCTCCTCACTCCTGGAAGAAGGTGCTAGTGGGACTGATGGTGACAGGCAATGGCTGGAAATACTTGTCTAGTCACACTGCAGCTCTGGTTCCTGGTGGTGGGCACTAGGGACCAGTGCATACCACAGAGACCTATTAATCTGCTCAGCTGTTTCTGGGATGACCTGCACAAGTGCATAGGCAATGGTCAGCAGAGATCACGAGACACCCTCTGGACTGAGATATGCTGCCAGAACAATGAAGCATGCTAAGGTTAGTGACTTTCTCAAGCCAGTGGCTGGGAGACATCCAAGGAATGCAGTAAGAATAGGATTCTTCTGGGAAGCTGCCAGCAACTTAGTATCACATGCCTACACGATGCTTAATATTCAATGCAGTGCCTCTGGCCATCCAATGCCAAGCAAGGCCTTCAACCTGGGGTCCAGGTCTTTTGTCTGCAGGGAGTCTGGGCTATTATCAATTTTGCTGAATGCATCTTACCTGAGGCTGACAGCACTTTCTTCCATCTCACCAGTAGCTCCTTTTACACCATCAAAAGGCAATGGGTGCATTATTGGGCAATGGTTTTACTAAATCATGAGATTATGTCAACTTAAATGCGTGTTTCTCTTGTTTGAAACTCTTGAAGAAAGTTCAATACTTTGACACTGATGTGCCTGAATACTTGATATCTGCATCAGAATGAAAAAAATTCTTGCCTTTCAAGCATATTTTTGAAGTCTTATTATTTCTGCCCAGAACTTATGTTTCTGAGTGCCTGAACTGTGGTTTTTATGTTTGTGTGGGGCAGGAGCATAGATTTCCAGGAAATAAGCCTCAATAAACAAAGGATAACCTTATCCTTTACGTGATGGTCCCAGTAAATACTTGTAAACCTAGAATATTGTTTAATCCAGTCTAGGTGAGGCATTTGCTTCCTTTTGTTAGGCTGTGAATGACAGGCTGTTCTTCTGACAGCCCCAAGGCATTCAGGGTTATGAAATTGTGATCTCTACTAAGTACAGAGACAGGAGATACCTGGAGAAGTGCCTCTAGTGGAAGCTTTTGGTCTGGTCACACTCATGTATTTTTTAAATCACTTTCAAGGCATTAAAGCATAGCATGAGCCAAAAAAAAAGAAAAATCTTCTTAGCTGTCTTAGATCAGAGACTACTGTTCCAGATGGATTTTATATTTTATGCAGGTCTCAGCTCACTAATTCCTAAAGTTCAAACTAGCACACAAACTCCTAAAGTTCCTTTCAGAGAAATAATACAGATAAGAAACCCTGCCTAACAGGCTGAGATTATAATATCCAGGAAAGCTGGTGGCTGCCAGAAAGAATCATTGGCAAAATCATGGCTATAGTGAAGAAGGATTAGAACAGCAAGTTTTATAAGATCATATGTTTTTCTATATCTATGATAAGGAAAGTATAAAAAGTAGAGGTTAATTCCCACAGAAAGAGTTAAATAATCTCTGCCAGGGGCAATAGAGAAAGAGAAAACCATGACAAAGTGTTGTTGTTAGCTTCAACAGTCAATATGTCATAAAAAGGGTGAAGTATTTGTAAAATTCTGAATGACAGAAGTCCACAAGGTGTGTCATTTTAAAATAGACACAGGAGCACAAACAGAGCCCTGCACAATGTTAACAGAGTTCATGGAGAGTAAATGGTGTAAAATCCCATTGCACAATAGAAGAGTATCCAGAGTGCACAGTTCTGTCAGCCCGCCAGCAGTGTGAGATTTGAGGATGTTACATCCAAAGAAGCCATGCCCTATAAATACGTGGATGCTGCTTCTCTGTGGGTAGCCAGCTCTAAAATAAGGTAAGGACTAGGCACAATTAAAGGAACAAAGGAAAATGGGCTTGACAAGACCTTTTTTAGAACAGAGCACTGGCAAGTTTTCTCAGGTTCAGAATTATTGCACTCAGTTGCTCCTGTATTAATACCTAGAAAAGCTCCACTGATGGTCCTGGCTGGACTATGGGGTAAAACAGAGGTTAAGCAAGAGGGAGAAATCAGAAAAATTCCAGACACTTGGGAAATTACAGAAAACCAGTTTTCACAAATTATTTCAAGAGAACTGAGCCTGTGCTTAAATCTGAGATAATTGAATGCTATAACATCATGGCACTGTATCCCCATGGTGCAGCTCCTGTGAAGCCAGTCCAGCAGGCAAATCCTCAGGCTGGCTACTGTTGTGTTTGCTTCAGTGATGCGAGTGCTTCTCAGTATGGGGTCACAATGAAGCTCTGGGAGAGGCATGCCAGCTCACAGATCCCATCTGCCCAAACCCCACCACCTCCTATTGCTAAAATTATAATCTGGCTGCTAGTGAAGAAGCCTTTTGAATAAGCAAGTATTTGCTTATTTCCTTTTGGTTGTTAACTTCTTGCAAGTAGCAGGACCTCATGTGTATTATTGTCATTGTTTTGGATGCACACTCTCTCCTTTTGGCAAGTTTTGCTGTGAACTCAAGAGGAAACCAGGAAAGCCATTCTCAGATTCTGCTTAAAAGAATTCTTAGTCCAGGACAATCTGCTAGAGGGAAAACACATCAGAATGTTGACTTTAAGAAAATCAGTCAATGTCAAATTCCAATACAAAAGGACAGATGCTTTGATGTTGGTAAACCAGTTCTTGATCCTTGGATGGGCGGAACTACAGGAATACACAACATTATTATTAATCCAAACACTGAGTTATTCAGAGGCATAAAACAATGAAGTACAAAGGGGGATGCCTCAAACCTTTCTTGCAAAAGCACACCAGTACATCACTTCTGAATGAGCTGGGAAGGCTGTTGACCTTCTCAGGCATGGGAAGGCTGATGCAGTTCACATGAGTGTTCCTTAGCTCAAGGGCTCTTTATCCAAAACATTGAGTTTACAAACCGCTTCCCAATAAAAAGAATAGGACTTGTGTGAGACTTCTTAGTTGAGTAAATGAACAAAACCAAGAGGAAAGAAAAAGAAGAAAGAGACTTGTGACTTCTTTATCACATTCTGCCTTAGGACTTGTGCTGTATTCTTTAAAATTATATCACAAATGTCTGTGCACCTCTGAAGTGTCTTAGCAGTCCTGTGCATCTGCTGGAGCTCCAGCAAAACTGAAATAATGCTGGGAGACCTGTTCACCACATTTCACCTCCTCCACTACCATGCTCTTCTGCTTGATGGCTCACCTTTGAGCACATCAGTAACAGGGAGCCTACACGCAAATTCTCATTGCAAATCCAGGAGCCTATACACAAAATGTCAATGCAGCAGTGTCGCACTCAAGTTTCTGGATTGCTGGGGTCCCATTTTTTCTTCTGACACTTCACAGCCTCCTGGGAGCCTGTCCAGGAGGTTCGTGACAGGGACCAGAGAACCTGTCACCAGAAAGCACTTGCCAGCCTATGCCAGACGTACATGGATTTTTTTCCCCCTGCTTGCACAATAGTGTTCACAGTCCAATTTACAAGCTTCTCTGAGCTATTAGTAGTACAGTTGATAAGCCAGGGAACATTACAGAAGCTGCCCCCTGCATCTGTGATTTATGTTTCTTGCTAAATATAAAGCTCCCACAGCTCAGCACATCAATATTTTGGAATGGAACGCATGGAAATATTTGATGGACTGGGGAGAACAGATCCCTGTGGCCAGTCACTCACACTTGCCCTTTTGTGAGCAATCTGTCTTTCCCTGCAACAGGCAGTGGGATTTGGGCACAACAGCTGGAGTTTCAGTATCCTCACATGCTTTATTCATGAGGGAGCCTGGATTCAAGCCATCCAGACACTGACCATCCACAGATGCAACTGAAACATCAGCAATGCAAGAGCCTCTCTGACTTCTGACAGGCTGTGTGGAGCACACACCTCCTCCCCTGACTTCATGTGCTGCACCATAGACTCAATGGGTTCCTTGGGAAACAAGTTATCCTACAGGGACTTCAGGTCTTCTCTTGGCTGTGCACTGGGATGGTGCCTGCTTAGCTTAGAGACTAACGTTCCCAGTGTGGCTCTTTGGGCTGCATCTCTGCAAGAGTAATAAAAAGCCTAGGAATTCCCAGTCCTCTTATAATGGTGTAAATCTGGGACATGAGGCAGTGAGACGTATCCATTCAGGGAAAGGAAGAGCGGCCAGTAAATAATGCCAGTGGGAATGGCTCCCTGGATGGCAGAGGGCAAGCAGACCATCCAGTGTGTGCACACACCTTTTTGTGTGCTGCACCCTTATGTCCCAGCTGCTGTAAATCATTTTAGTTCTGCTGCAGTCAAGGGATTTTTTCCAGCTGAGAATCTGCTTTTGGGTGGAGCCATGCCAGGTCTGCAACACCCTGGACATGGATCTAACAAGCAATGTTTCAGATCTACCCCAGAGGTATCCAATATTTTGGACAAACCTCTCAACACAGCACTCGTTTTATCAGTCCAGGGTATGTTGTTTTTGTCAGAGAGGAATGCAGCAGAGGAAAGGCGTGTGGCATTTTTAGCGTAGCAGGTCTATCTGTGTGGCAGATGTCCTCCGACCTATCACGTGGTCGGGCTGAACCACAGTTTAGGAACCTCAGTCAAAGAGAGTAGCGTGTATTGTGGAAAACACACAAAAGTTCTCAAAATTAGCAAAAAAACCCTCAAAACAGGAACCCTTTTCAGAAATGCTTTCACAGTTCCCTTTTGTGTTTTTTAGCATCTAACATTTATTTTGGAGCGGGGCAGAGAGGTGGATTGGCTGCTTGCCTGCCTTCTGGGATGGAGAGCTTTGCATAAAAGGAAGGAGAAAGAGAACATCAAAACCAGATTGAGGGGAAAACAAAGTCACCTCTTCGTGGTGAAAGCTTATGGTTTTGTGCAAGTTCAGGATATAATAGTTATTTTCTAGCTATTGCTATTCTGAATTTGTCCGACTGAATAGCCTAGTGGAGTGGCCATGACAAAGTAAGAATGCATATGCTTGTTCTCACGGAAAGATTGAATTTTACCATGAAGTGGGAAACAAAAGACATGTGTAGCTAGTTCTGCTGTGCGTAAACCACCAGGTACTGGTTTCCTTGCATGAATCTCCATAATATTTTGTATGAATCACTGCTTCCTAACACAGAGATTCAAGCCAGCAATGCAAGCCTATTGTTCTGGCTGATTGAATTCCTCCGATGCATTTAATTCTGCAGCATACCAGAATGTCTCTGAGATAAGGGCTGGTTCAGCAACCGCCCTGGCAGGGGAAAGTTAGATTGCAGTTTGGAATGACAGCCCTGGGAAGGAGGGGGGCCTCGCCAGAGTGCTGGAGCATAATAGCCTCTTTCTGGTCATCCAGCCTAGTGCTCTGTGGCCAGACAACTGTCGCCTCCTCTAGCAGGAACATGTGCACTATGTGTCTGCATAAGACGTACTACGGCTAGGGGACAAGTCCTAACATCCCAAAACTGACATCCTGGCTTTTGAAAAGCACCTGCCACTAACGTAAAAAAGGGGCAAAAGCTACAAGCACCAAGTACAAGAAAGCAAGACTCGTACGAGCTATGGCTCAGTCTGTATCCTCTTGCACCAGCAAGGGATTTGTAAGTAAAACTCCAGGGAGGCTCAATCTTTCTCTTGGAGAGTTTTACCAAATCCTTGTAGTGAGCCTTCACTGGAGGAGTCCTTAAAGCCACTTCCTGTTTGTTGAGTAGGAAGTAAAAGGCCAGGGAATCAATTAGCAGAGCTCCAAACTTCGATATGAAATGCCTAGTTTCCTCCTACTATGCCTACAGCCTGTATTTTGGCCTGGATGTTTGTTGCTCTGTGGTTTCATGAAGCCTCCAGTTCCATTTTCCCAGACAGCAATCTGCCAGACAAAGCAGGTACAACTTCATCTCAAAAATATTAGACAGAAACTCATACTGTGGGCAATGTCAACCAGGTGTGTTTATACAGCCATCTCTGTTTCTAGTCACGATGACTAGGTAAAGAGATGCCCTCTTCATGAATGGCTTTGCCTGCCGGGTCATGAGAAAAAGCCAGCAGCTGCACTTCACCTCTTCAAGAAAAAGTGCAGAAGAAGGAGACCCCTTCTGACACCATGGACTTCATAGCACGCAGGTGTGGCATAGAAGAGACACACAGGATTTTAAGGTCAGAAGGGGATCATTTAATGCATACATGCCACAGGCTACTGAGCAACCTCGAATTTGCATGCTCAGATAACAGAGGAGCTTTTAGACAACAGACAACCTTGATAAAAAATTTTCCACAGAGGAGAATCTGTCACAACCTCAGCACGTTGCCCCAGTTGCTCATTGACTTCTGCCTTTCTTCTAGTTTGACTCTCTCTTTTGCCAAATATAAGATCTCACTTCATCTTCACAGGCTTTTCGCCCTAGTGGATAATGATCACCTTTCTTTTCCCCTATAGACATCAATCAATTTTTCTTTTTTTGTGCAGCTCATCGTATGTGCCAGCTCAATGTCTGAGATCCATCTAGCCTAATAAGCTACCTAAAATTAAAACTCTGGTCTGACCCAGTTTTCTGGCCTGCCTCTAAGCTAAGAGAAGTTAGGCTTAAGATGGTAATTTTTCATGCCTAGAACAAATGTCATACCTCTCTGAGGATGTGTGAGAATTATTAATGGACTGATGTCTCCTTGCAGGCTATCAATAAAAATGTTAAATAGCAGCAGGTCTAGGGCTGGAGGACCCTGGATATCTGGAGGAATTCTCAGGAAATAGGTGAGAAACAGCACCCTCTTTAGAATGACACTTCAAACCCTGCTGCTAATCGTTTCAAGTGTGCCTTGTATTGCATATTTCCTTAATAAAAATACTGTGTGATACCAAGCCAAATGCGTCACAGAAGCTTAGGTGAATCACATCAACTCTTCCTTCCACTGACTGAGCCTATAAATCTCCTAAATCTGAGATTATAGCCTAAACTGACACATATTCCCTTCATGGCCCTGTGGATCAACAGCAAGGGAACGTACTCTTTTTAGGAAATTTTCTTCTGAGCACTGAATATGCTATCTTAAGCTTTTGAACAAAAACTAGTAGTGTTCAAAGTCTGTGTGCAAAGCATACCTCTGTGTACTTACATCGATTGTATTTTCCTGAACAGACCAACTGTGGCCTCGAGTCAATCATATGCTCCTGATTAGAGGAGATAGTATTTTTACGGAAGTGGAATAACTTGGGCAGCTGGTCCTTAGGGACAAGGTTGTTCAAATGCAGGATCTTCTTCTGAGAGGCCAAGAAAATCTCCTGAGACACCAGTCTGAGTGAAGTCCAGTGGATGTCCCACCAGACAAAACTCGGTCAGGGACATTCTATTACAAACTTCTTTCTCCTATCCAATACACCATATATTCAGTTTCTGCTTCTCTTATATTTTTTCTCCCAAGATTGGTTGGTTGGTTGGTTGGTTGGTTGGTTGGGTTTTGAGTATTTACATTTGTTGCAGCCTTGAATGCACTATTCTGCAAACCATTCATAGTTTGGAGGCAGTTGAGTCCCGCAGTTCACATATCATCAACTCACAATTTCACATCTTGTTAGCCTTTCCTTAAACCCAGGAATGATTGTGCTGTTAGACTGAAGAATAACAGCGAGAGAAGCATCTGGCCGTGATTTGAAGATATCAAGAGACAGAGAATCCAGAACCAGCACTGGCTGCTAAGCACCCAGACTGTAATCCAATTAATCTGGCTTCAACTTTCAGGTCCTTGATCTTCCTTTCCTTATGGTTTACAGAGGCCTCGTGTCTTTAAATCTTCTCTCACTCTGCCTTTAGATAAGCAAAACAAATGGAGCTCTATAAGAAAGATACTGGGAAACTGGCCAGAGTCCAGCAGAGGACCACTGAAATAGCTGGGACATATACGGTGTGTGAGGAGAGTTTCAGGAGACTGGGATCACTCAGCTTGAAAAAGGGAAAGCTGAAGGGGAGTTGCTTGCTGTTTTCAACTCTCTGATGGGTAGTGGAGACAGATTTCTCGTGGAGGGTCACAATGGCAGAATGAGAAGCAATGCTGCAAGTTGCAGCAGGAGCCTTTTCTGTCTGGACATAAAGATTTCATGGTGAGGGAAGGCAAAGCATTGGACATTACCAGAGATTTTCAAAGCTGGGGCAGACAAGGCCTCAAGAAACCGGCAGTTCCCCGCAGCATAGTTTTTCCCTAAGTCATACTCTATAAGAAAGTTTTCTACATCCATAGAGACCTCTATGTGGTTCTCTTACGAGCACCATCCCTCAAGGTTTATGCATCTTCTAAAAACTGCAAACAAAATTGACTGCAGCATTCTGACATTTTTTAAGCAGAGCCACAGAATGATCACCTTCTATGAATCTTTTTATATCTCAAGAGATTGTGTTAGCCATAAGAGAGCCCTTGACTGAGGACATTCAGTTGTCCTCTTCTCACCCTTAACCATTTTCAGAATCATCCCTTTCCAGAACGTCATCTCCAGGCTGTTATGAGCAGCTTATGTTCTCTAGATGAATATATTAGCATTTGCTTCACTAAACATGTGTTGTTTGAAGGGCCTAATTTATCAAGTGATACTGTCAGGCAGTGTGATTGTCATGCCTTCCACACTATTTACCCATCTGCCAGTCTTTGTGTCATCAACAAATGATTACCAGCGGTAATATCAAGCTTCCGGCTCATTGATGAAAATGTTGACTACCACTCTCACCAGAGACGCATCCTCCTTCAGCAAGAGCTCCCTACTGACAGCTGCTTTAAATCTGTCAGTCTCTTTGTCCTTCATGCCACTTCACCTGCCCTTTCCTGATGTTTGGTGATGCTAATTTGTAATCAGACTGTTACATGGTTACAAGGGAGACTTCACCAGGGACTATCATGTAATAGTTTACTGGCCATACCTGTGAACTCAGCAGAAGACCACTATTATATTTATTCAATGAGACATACTTTCCACAGCAACATGCTATAGGAATTAATTGCTTTTTTGGTGTCCTTTTATTCTTTATCAGTTGAGTCCCATGTCAGTTTTTCCATTTTGCTTGGATTTGGGTTCAGGTAAATGATCTGCAGTTACCTTGCTCATCCAGATTTCTCTGTTTGAACTGGCATTGTGCTAACGTTCCTTCCATTTTCTGGACTCTCCCATTTCACAAAACAGTTTCAAAATTAATACCAATAGATCTCAGCTAACAATTTTGTGATTTCTGAATGGAAATTACTTGGTCTTCTCGTTTGCAAATGCTTTGCTTATAAGAGACATTTAACTTCCAAAGACATTTGACCCCAAAGCAGGAATATTCACTGAATTGATTCTGATTCATGTTATCACTCCTGCTTTTGCCATCTTCATTCAGTGATGAGGTCTGAGTGGTTGCTGCAGCTGCCTTTGTTTAGAATATCCTTTTGAAAACATCCTTCTGTTGCCTTGGGTCCTACTGGCCAAGTATTTTCCTCCAGACACTCTTACCATTTTAAACCTTCAGTTTTAAAATACTGAAGTTTGAAAAAACTATTTTTTTCTCATATGTTAACTGAAAATTCTTTTTTTCCTTATTACTACCCTCAACCTTACCACAAAGGTTTTGATCAATGTTGTGCAAGTTCTTTGTTTGTAGGCTTGCATATATTTGCCATCTAATACAATTTTATTGGACATACCTACTTTTATTCACAATTTTTTTCCTGTTTGAGTTATTCCTCACAATCTGGCTAATTCCTAGTTTTCCTTGAGTTTGAAAAATTAGCTCTTTTAAGGTCCTAGTGCACATATAATTGTTAAGGACAGGCCTTATTTGCCCAAATTGAATAAAATCAGGTTATATTCACTGTTCCCTGGACAACTGTCACCTTTCAGCCCAGTAATTAATTCATCTTTGTCAGAACAAAGTCCAGGAAGGTTAGAACATGATGGACCCTTGTGTTAGAAAACAGACTACAGTTTTCTCCATATCAGGATGCTTTCTCAGTGGCTGTTTGGAGCTTACAGTGTGCAGAAGTCTTCTGGAGCATCATCTTTCTTTCCTTGCATTTCTCATGGAGACTATGGAATAATTCTTATTGTATGGCCTGCTTTTATGGCATGATTCACACAGTCCATTTTCACCAACTCTGTCTTTCCTAAGCAGGTCATAACCAGTTATTTTAACATTCCGATCATGCAAATTGAAACCAGCAGATTTGAGTAATGCTGATTATATCACATTTCTTCTCACTAATGAGAATTTCCAATTCCTCTTGTCTCCTACCCAGACGACTAATGGCTATATAAAATCAAATGGAAAACCTCTTCTGTTCACATTCTTTGTCACACGATTAAATCATTTTCCAACATGCCAAGCTTGTTTGTAGTTCCTTAACCCATGGTTCTTGCATTGTGTAATGCCTTGACTGCTGCTAGATTCAGGCTAGGAAGATTAATTCTTACTCCTCACCAGCAATACGCTTGTCATCCTGTTTATACAGGAGATGTGACCTAGTGCCCCTCAAAACCCAGACTTTCAATATCACCTCCCTCAGCTAAACAGTAGTTAGTTCATCATTGTGTTCTGTCACTGATGGGGCTAAAGGGATTGTCAGTAGGTTACGTGAACCTTGCTCCTCTTTGGCTCCTTTCCAAGGGTTCCTCAAACCTTCTGTTGTCTGTGCTTCTTCACATGATGTTAAATCAGGAATTTCCCCATTTATAGTCACCAGTGTGACTTGCCGAAAGAATGCGCAATCCAGTACCTATTGAGCTGTTTTCCCTGTTATTTTCTCTAGGGATATGACTTCCCACCCCATTTTCTTCATGCCAATGTCCTCATCCATTTCGCAATTAGATTTTCTTGGTGAGTTCAAGAATCCTCTTCATTCTTTTCACAGTTACCATCAGCATGCTCCTGAACAAGTTATTGGCTATTATTCTTTTTTCTATTTGAAATTCTTTCTGCTAACCAGACTCAGTTAATATAACTTGCCCTAAGTATCCCCACACTTCATGATATTCTCATGTAGAAGAGTTTGGATTTGCTTTGCACAAACTTAGCAAGTACAGTGAAATCATGATTACTTGCATGTAAGCAACCACTTAACTGGTCACTGATCAGTTTTTCCTCTCTGTCAATATCAGGTCATATGCGAAATGCATAAACGATGTAACTCTTTCTGAATCCAGAGACTGTCACTTGCAGTTTTGAATGGGCACATGGATAGCTGTATATTAAGGCTAGCACCCTGTATCATTCTGATTGAAGCACCCTGAAGGATTTACTAGGATTATTGGTTAATGTTATGAGAACCTCACATATCAAAAGAAAGTTTAGGTAAGTTCATTTTCGGGTAAGTGGCTCCATTTGCCTTTAAGGAGGTGTGATTTCCAGAGTGTAGTACAGACAGACTGTGCTGGAAGCAGTTCAGTCTGGTCAGGCTGGAGTGTTTGTTTAAAATCAGAGTTGTTTCCTGAACCATTTGTTAAAAGCTGTATCATCACACTCTTTGCCGGGCTTCTGCCTCTCCTGGGAGCTGTAATGTGCACACCCAGTTTGACTTAATGGTGATCCCTTTTCTCTGCCCACCCAGCACCTGACATGGGACTCCATCCACAGGGGAAGGGGGTGAGAATCTCCTGGACCCTTTTGATCTCAGCCTGTGGGGCTGGTTTCTTGTCTCAGTCTCTGTTCATTTTATGATCCAGATTCAGATGTCCCCAGACTAAACAGGGAAAAATCCTTACCCTGAAACCCTTGGGTTTCAAGGAGTTCCTCCTTGGATTATGGCTTGGGATATCTGCTGTCTGTCTCCAGCAGAGTGGGACAGTTCAGAGCTTTCTTTGAAGTTTCAGCACAAGAGATCCTCTACTTGTCTTCTGTGGGGCAGCTTTGCTATCTACAGTGGAGCAACCAATAATGGTCATGGTGCGTGCATATTGCGTTTCTGCATCCTTTCCTTGCAGAATCTAACCCCTCTGCGTGACAGGAATGTAGTGAATCATGTTAAGGATGAGTCACTAAGACTGCTGGGGCAGAGGCTCAGCTCATATATTTAAATAACTGTGATCTGAAGGACCTGTCCATACTGCCTGGGAATATCTTCCCTTGTGTGGTGGCATCAAGATCAGAGCATGAGGGAATTTTCTGTGTTCCATTATGGCTCTCCTGCCCAGCATGTAATGTGACAGTAACAACTTCATGTCAAAAAGTCCTTCCTGGAGATTTTCTTCCACTGTCCTGTGAATCAGTGGCATCTGAAGATGTGATATGAAGATCCAATTTGAAAAAAAAAAAAAAAAGCCAGATTTTAAGTTAAGTGTATTTCAGCTGGGTATTTTCTGGTGATTCTGGAGGCCGTGTAAGACTGGACTAACCTCAGGTGCGGAGTGAGACTATGGAAATGTAATTGCACTTTCAAGTTTGAATAGATCCTCAAGGCCATTGTCTTCAAACTGCAACATATATGTACAGTGGCCCTAGGAGGACCTGGATCCTGGCTGTTGATAAATGGCATTGTTTAATTTCTTTCTTTTCTGCCAGTTGCAACATTGGCCAGGGAAACCTGCCCCACCACTTTTGCCATTACATTCATTTTTGGCTTCCAGCCACACTATAAAGTCAATAGTAGTCAATGAAACAATAATGGGAGAGGAGGACCAGGATTAAAGACAGAGCCCATCTCTCACCAGCAGACATGTGACTCCAAGGCTAAGTGTTGGCTTATAATTATTATTAACAAAAGCAACCTGGGAAGGAAATGTGATCTTCCCTTTGTGCCATATACAGGGTCAAATCTTGAATATGCATCCTGGGAAAAAGAAACAACCTCCTGCACAGCAGAGAAAGGCAGGGACTCTCTGCTGAACCTGTGGTTTTCATTTGTCTGGTTTCAGGATGACTGCATTATGTTATGGAAAACTTTTGTAGTTTTTAAGTTCTTTTGTGAAGATCAGAAAGGTATGCTGGATGAAGAAAAATAAATCAAAGTTGTTGCCATTATCCCTTCCCCAACCTTACAGTTTGCTCCAGCAAGGATGTGATTTATGAGAAATTCCCTGGCTTTATTGTGGAAAGTATCAAATGGAAGAGTATATCTATTTCATTCAGCATAGCTTAAGATGATATAGCTGGGAGTTGACTGAGTTGAAATCCCAGGGTATATACTGCCAGAACTCAAGTGGCCTAAAAATACACACAGTGATTTCCTGATGTCCTCCACGCTTACCAGAACAGTGCTAATGTGCTGGTCATGGCACAAAATGCTGCATATAGAAGACTGCTAGGAGAAAAAAAAAACACATTAAGTTTTAACTTTTTAATGTAAGATCTGCTTCAATGCAGTTTGACCACTCTGAACATTCTGTGCCAGGAGGGGTTTTGCCACAGTCCTTAGAAACCACCCCCTTCTCAGGTACCACTGCAACTTTTGACCAGATGACTCATTCCTGCACACTTCAGTGTCTGGGGTGAGGCCTTTTTTTGCAAAGAATCCTTTCTTCTCTCATCAAAACTCTCCAGGGCAAGGATTAACTTTTGTTCTGCTGTGTTTGTACAGCACCACACACAATCTTGCATGGTCCATAGAGCTCAACTCTTCACAGTCCTCTGATGGGCTGCTGCTCCTGGTTACAGCTGACTGCAGAGGCTGAGTTTCCTTGGATGTTCCTGACAGAACTGCTAACTTCTTACAGATCTGAAGTCAGATATTGATGCCCTAAAACCTAGACAGCACACTAAAACACCATTCCAATGCTGGGTAGCAGTCTTTGTCCCTAAGGTGTGTGTGAGACCATGTGGTTCTTTGGTGGGGCCTAAGTAGTTTTTGGCAGCTGATGCCAGTACCCAGGAGGTTTAACCTTCCACTTCGCCCATGGATGAGGAAGCCTTGATGGAGAGCATGCCTCCTTTGTTTGCCACAAAGACAGCTTTCTGTACCATACCCTTCATGGGATTCTTATCATGGGCCAAAGTTTTCAGAAGCAGGACATTAGGTGGAGAAAAATCAGATCTAGGAGGACATTAACTATTTGACAGGTGCCCTTTTTAAACAATGTCTTAGGCTATGCACTTTGATGGGATGGTATCTAGTGGGTCTGCAAAAGCCTCTTTCAAAGATAGGTCTTCCTGAGAGAAACACAGAATAATTGTGAAGTTTACCAGCACAAACATGAGGAAATATATATAAAGTTGGGACTGGAGGTGGTGTATGGGTAGGAGAAAGACAGAAGATATCAGATGAAGGGCTTGCCAGGCTTTTGGTTACATGCTCAGTTTAGTGGAAATGAGAAGGAAAAGCCTTCTACTTTTCCTCTTAGCATTCTATCCTCAATGGCCTATATTTGTCATCTAGGACTTGAACAGCAGAGAAAAAATTTGCATTGCAGTAAAAATAAACTGGCTTTTTTGTTATTGACTATTTTTATCAAATGTTTAAAATTAAGCAGTGCAAAAAAATGAAAATCATACACATGCTTTTGCCAATTTCAATACAGATAGAGATGGGCTGAACTATTTTTAACAAAAAATAAATATCCCTCTTTGAGGTCTTCCTCTGAATTTCATACCAGGACCCTTTGTGTTCCATGGTGTGAGTGTTTGATCCAAAAATACACAAAGATCTGCCAAACCACTAACTACAACTGAGACAAAGTTGAGTAAAAATGGAGCCAAAAAAGTTGTGTGTGTGGCTTTTCTTGAGAGGCTAGGTCACTTCTATGCTTTAGAAATATGTAAATATATAAATGTATACAAGTATATTTATAAATGAATTATTGTTGCTTATGAGGGAAAACTGTGCAGATAAATAGAAAAAATATAGAAAAGACCATTAAAACAGGCACAGGAGAGAGATTAGAGAATGAGAAATGGGTCAGGGAAGTTAAACTCGGCTGTTCCATCTTCAAATTGAGAAAAATGATGGTTTTGTGATTCTTGGTGGAATTATCATGTAAAACCCCATTACACAATATGCAAGCAAACCACAAATTTTAGAGAAATACTAAAAGGAGCTGATGGTTCTCGTGCTGATATAAATGGCAAGACTCGAGATGGGAAGGACTGGTAATTTGCAAGAGTGCACCCAGCTGGCAAAAATCCAATTGCAGAATCAAGGCTTTCAAGCAGAATTGGGGCTGCAGGCTGCGAAAAGGTGCTGGCACCTGGAACTGGTACTCCTAATGCTGGAAGTAGGAAGGTATTGCTCAGCAGATCATTTTGTTCTGTCCCCAGCTGGAAAAAAGGGCTGACCAAGGAGTACCACGGCCCTGCAGAATTATGACTGCTATATACCACCAGTATATTTAACTGCTGAGAGGGATCCCAAAAGGACAATCACAAAACTTTCTTAGAGAGTGGGCTGTGTGCAGATATGGGGTGTTACTTTAAATGATAGCAAAGCTGCCTTGTGAAAGATACAGCCATGTGGATTTACAGCACTTAAGCCCAGTATTCAGGACAAAGTAAACTTGAAAGTGCATACCTATCTTTTCTTTGTGCAAATATATTTGACTTTAAATTATCTGGAATGGAATAAGTGAAGCCAGTATTTCTTCTTCGTGTCACACCAGAAGGTCCTGAAAGGAACCAGAAGAGGTGACTGTCTTCCAGAAAATATTTCCAGAGTACGCTACTTTTCTTTCATTCATTTACCTAAATTTGACCTTTTTACTTATATTGGGAGTTTTGTGTTATGTTTCATCTCAATGACCCAAATATTGCTATCTGTCACAATTTGGACCTGATGATTGTCAGGGACTATATCTTCTCAGACAGCTTTGATGGTGTCTTGTCCTCATTCAGCTGACAAAGAACTAGAGGAAGGATCTTTCACACAAAAGTAACACAAAAGATGCTTTACTATTTATAGAGAGGAGAGCTTTTAGGAACAAAAAATTTGTGATAGGTACATAACTTGCATAGTTTTTTGCTGGAATTGGGGGCCTGTCTTCTGTTTGCATTTTAAAATGTGTCTTGACTCAAACATATTCAGCTAAAGCATTTCAAACAGAGAGAAAAAACAATCAGGAAAGGGAGGCAGGCTTATTTTCTGGTACAGTAGGAACGCCAGCTTTATCTGGATGAAACAAGCCAGAGATTAAATTTAGTTCCTCAAAAGGATGGTGAATATCAAACATTACTGCAAGGTTTGGATAAGCCTTGTTTGTTTGGATTCTTATCCATTCCACAGGCAAGAATATTTTTCTCTCCACAAACAGAAATGTTTCCAAACCCAGTCCCTCTTTACCAAACCAAAGTGTTAGACCTAGAGACAGCAAACATTCCCCAGACTCTGTGTTTCCTCCACGCAGCTTCCCTATCAGCCCCAAAATCTGAGCTCCCCACTGTTTACTGCTTTCCACAGTTACATTCTCACTTTCATAGTATTTTCTGAAGCATACCCCACCACAGCTTCTACTTGGGAAAGTACTATTTTCCTACACTGCTGCTGAATCCCCGGGAAAGCTCTGCACAGACACCTGCACAAAGAACTCCTCTGAGAACTCTACGACGGTCAGTCAGTCCTATTAATATTTGTCAAGGCCAGACATCCAGTCTTCAAAGCCTAGAAATTGTTTGATATTCCAGGAGAAAGTGATTTCAAATTGCTTCAACCCCCCCCC
>VXBQ01004970.1:246161-305774 GCA_013400175.1 Phainopepla nitens
CCCCCACCCAACTGTAGGAAAAAATGAAGCACAGGGGGAAGTAAAAAGTGTTCCTTATCTGTCCCATGCCCCTGCTTGCAAATAGCTTAATCCTGAAAGCAAATTTCACTGCTATTTTGCCATTGTGTAGTGGACAACATTATTTTGACACCACCTTAAAAAAAACAAACAAAAATCTTCAATGAAAAATGGCTTTCAAACTGAATGAGGAAATGTTTAAAGAAAATGTCTGCTTTGGTAACACTGTTTAAGATTTCTTTTGCTTTTCAAATTCTGCCTTTTCAGAACAAGGGATGTGATGGGACACTGGTAGGTGGCAGGCACATGGACGCACTGATAAACAATGGGATTTGCCAAACTCTGGCTCCATTGTCTACGAATAGGTACTTTATGATTGGGCCCTTGCTAGCAGGTGATGGCAGGAATGGTAGATCCCTGGGGTTATTTTACAAGGGCCAGATCCCTCCGGCCTAGACAAACAACCTGGTGGACAAACACCCTCTCAGCTGGTCCCTCAAATCCTGCAAGGAAGATAAGATGCATTCGGGTGATGGCTCCTCCTGATCCAACTCCTGTCAATGGATGATGAAGAGCTGAGAGAGCTCCTGGAAAAACCTGGGATAGTGAAGGACATGGGAGTGCTACCAGATAAATTCCAGTCAGTGGGGATGTGGGATAAGACCCTGGATAAGACTTGCTCAAAGGAGATGACTCTAAGTTGTTGTTTCCAGCTCTGGCTACTGAGGCTGCTGTGTCTGGGCTTAGGTATTTGCCTCTCTCTCCTCTCCCCAGTCCCTGCTCTCCTGTCTGGCTCATCCTCCTTTTGTTTACTCACCTGTGAGATATATTGTCTCAAGGCCAGACTGCTCGCTTCCCAGAGCAGGCAGCCTGGGAAGCACAGCTGCCTGGGTTATGAGTTAGTGCAGTTACGTGCCAATCCTTTTTTAGGGCAGATGCACATGAGTGTAGGGCTTGTAATAGAAAGTGAACAACAAAACACAGGGGTGAGCAAGGACCTGGAGGCAGAGAGAGCTCTGGGGAGGAGTAATGGACAGCCCTGTCCCCTTGTCCTCTCCCCTGTGCCACCCTACTCCAGCCCACCACTATCCCCACCTCACCCTTTGGTTAGGCTGCTAGAGCAGGAGGAGAAGGAGGTGAAGGAAATGTAGCACCCTACCACCTGAGAAGACCCCAAGTGTGCATCCAGGAAAGATGCAGAGAGGACTTCTGCTCCTGCTTCACCCTGCCTCCTGACCCTCCCAACCACTGAGGGGCTGCCTGAGTGCTGGCTGGGGTCTCATTTCTGTTCAGTTCAAATAGTGCAGACATGACGATCACCTGGCCTTCTGCTTCTTTATGTCCCCAGGGGAGTAACTGGATGGACTCTTTGATCATCCATAGTGCACCTGGGTGTGTGCAGCTCTGTTGTGGGTGGAGACATGCCCAATTAAGTACAGAGAAATCAATGACCTTCATCGTGGCCAAAAGTGGGAGAATAAAGAGAAGTCCTGGGAGCCAGGGATGAAAATAATAATGTGTCATTTAGGGCACAACTGAAGATGTCAGTCATCATCTCTCGGTTTTTATGCACTGGGTTCACACAGTTTGGCCCATCACTGGAGTGAGAGCTTTCCAGAGTCAGCTTATGCCCTGTGCCACAGCTGACCTGTCCTCTGGTGAATGTTGTGTAGAAAGGTCCTGTCACATAGGTGATGGTTTCAGAGAGGGTCTGTGGAGAACAGAAAATGACATTGTTCTGTCTCTGTCCGCCAGGGAGCTGCTCTGCTGCACAGGTACTGTGTATAACATAGGGGATGTTAATTCAATTTTCATGTACATTTTGGAGAAGCTGAATGTGGCCTTTGTCTAATGCTTTGGCTCACAAGAGCTTTTTCATAAGAAATTCTATTTAAATGAAATAGAAAACTTTCTGATAGTTACCAAACACCAGGAGACAATGGCAGGCTATATCTGTTCATCATCATCAGCCATTCATTTATCCTAGGAAGGAATTTCTTGGTGATAATCCTGAGTGAAGGCTTGCTCGTTTGCATGATTGGATGAGATCCAACATCGATAGCACCTTGCTGAACCCTTTGGAGTGTCAAGCTGAAATTACAGGAGAGATGTAATAAAGCTTGGGAAGCACTAACAAAAAAACCCATTCTCAGCTGCACCATAAGCATCTTCCCATCTTGGCATAGGAGGATGTGAAGAACAAGAACAGATGGGCAAAACACAGACATGCCTCCAGCAAGAGGTACTGTAAAGACCAAAACACGTAAATTGAAAAAGGACAAACAGGAACATGTTAGAAGGGATAATGGGAAGAAATAAGGTAGTGGAAAGTTGTTGTGGGTCAGAGTGGGGTGCAGGAGGGCAGCACCACAGCAAATCAGGAACCTGAAAGCCCACCCAGTGCTGCTGAGCCCTGCAACTCTGGCTCACCTGCCCTGTACAGGTATGTGCATCACTTCCCTTAAATATACCCTATGGTCTTCCCAGGCACCGTGTGCTGCTGCCTGACACCTTTAGCATCAGAAAGCAATCCCCAGTCCCTAACTTGGCTCTTCCTTTCCTCTGCTTAAGCTCATTAAATTATTATACCGTCCCTGAAGATGTGATAATTAGCTCATTAGGGGATACTTTTGCCTGCATAGAAAGCAACAGTTGCAGCCATCATCAGGAGAGAGGAGAGTGTCTGCGTGCAGCCATCTCAGTGCCAGATGGAGCCCAGGTTTCAGGTGAAATTCTGCCTAAAAGAATTGATTGAGAAAGGAAGCCTTTTTTTCTTAATGATGCTGGACATGTTCCAGGACCTTGCAGAAAAAAGTCGAGTTAGATCCCAAAGGAATTAATGCATCAGTTAGCTCCAACTAAAGCTTCCAGGGAAGTGATAAGAAGGCATAGTAAATATTTTACCAGGGGCTAGGCCAAAATATCTGAACCACTCTGGGGCAAATTAGTGGCTGAGCTCCTATCAAGAGCACCTAGCAGAGCACAGCTCCGAGGACGACGCACAACCTTGTTTAACCCCAAGGAGGTGTCAGTGCTTCTGTGGCAAGTTTCCATCCTGCCTCCGGCAAGCAGCTGGGCACGGTCCAAGACTGCTTGTGCTTTCCTTCACCAGTACCACAATGAACAGCATTCTCCTCTCCCACACTCACCAGGGTTTCCAGAAGAGCTCACATTCTTCATTTGCATTTCAGGTGATTTCAAAAATGTGAGCACTTTGTCACCTCTTGATGGGAGCTGACACCTCTGAGTCTGTGTGTGTGGAGCCAGCATGAGAGCAAGGGAGGTGAATATATGAAAATGCCTTTACCTGCTGCTTTCAAGCAACAGTGGGGGATTGCAGTGCAGGAGATGAACTGTGGGAACGAGATGAATATATCATGTATAAAGGCCATGGGGTCAACAGGCAATTAATGAAAACCAGAACTATTATTTGTCTAAATGATTGCAATAGGTTGGGTTCCAAAGAACCCAGTCTTCACAAGGGGAAGCTGGACTTTGTCAGTTTGCCAGAATGAGTCCAAATGAGGCAGCAAACTGGTAGCTAAAGTGATTCAAATGATTTATTAGGGGATTGTCAAACCTTACTGGAAAAAAGCTGTCAGAGAAAAAAAAAAACTGTAAAGGAGTTAGGTAAATGACCACTCTTGCATTAGTCCTGGGGCTATGGGCATGTCTGTGAGGTGTTTTGCAGCCAGATACTGATACACTGTCTGAACTCTGAACTGATCAGACACCATAGGGTAGCACTAACCCTAAAGTAACCCAAGTGTGGGTTTTGCAAGGTGATAACTCCTCTAAAGCAGCTTCCACTCAACTCTGCACACAGAGAGATCTTGAGCATGCTTGCTCAGTGCCTGGGCAGAGTGCAAAGTCATGGATGGATGTAGCTTGAGAGAGAAGCTTAATTAATAGATGCAGGCAAGGTTCTAGAAGGCTTTATGCTGAGCCCAAACACAGGAAAAAGGGCATACTCAAAAAATGTGAATACCAAAAAAAAAAAAAAGGGATGTAGAGAAGAGAAACACCAGTACACATTTGTTTGTGGCAGTGAGTCACAGCTATCTCCCCTTGCTTAGCAGGCTGAATTTCTCATGTCAGTGTAATTAATGTGAATGGGTGAAAATACAGTAAGTAGCAATGGCTGAATGAAAAAAAAAAAAAAAAAAGGAAAGCTGTCGAAAGGTTCACGGAAATTTGCTTCAGCACCTGAGACTCCCTGCATTAGAGACGAAAAAGCAGATATCTCTTTCTACTGTCAGGGTTTCTGGATGGTCCTTTGGGGCAGGAAGAACACCAGTACCTGGGGAACTTGGCCAATATTTGGAGAAATATGGAGTTCAATACTGTGTATTGCTCTTTGCACTCAATTTATGTCCTGGCAGGATCAGATTCCCCACATTGCTAGACCCTGGTGGTTAGCTGCCTACAGTAATGCAAACTTTGCAGCTGGCTCTGCCTGGCATGGGTGCAGGCAGATGGGCTTCAGGGCAAAGGTCCACTTGGATGGGCTCCCATAGGGCTGGCTTGGGAAGGACAGAGCCTGGGGCCACCATCAGGGTGGGCAAGAGACAAAAAGAGCCACTGCTAACATTCTACCTGTCTTAGGGCTTAAATTTAACTCTTGGGTCAACCAGAGCTGCCAGCATGGCACCTTCTGCCAGTATAAAATGGCTTTTAAAGTGGGAAGGGAAATGAGTATGTAACACAAACAAATAAAAATTGGTTGACCAAGAATTCAGGGAGGGCAGCATAACTGCATACAAAACTGAGTTTTGCCTCAACCACCAATTTACCTTGTCTTGAGGGCACTGGAATATGTTAAGAGGCATCCAGTGGCCACAGACGTCTGCCGCTCGCAGCCAGGGCCCGGCGAGCGGCGCCAGCACTCGCTCCTCATTGAGCCCTTCCCAGCTGGCAGAGGTGGTGCCCTTCAGTTCTGCATCCCAGGCCTAAATGTGGCTCTGACAGACCCTGGGCTGGCCTTCCCCACTCCTTGCTGAACACCTCGTAGGTATGCCTGGTGAAGGGTGCTGGGACTCCTGGAGGAAATGCCACTGGAGCTCAGGAAGATGTGAGGAATTGGGAATATACATCCAGCAAGAAGCAGTGGCCACTGAGCACGGCCCTTGCAAAGCATGGCAGGAAAGCTGGAGAAGAGTAATATATTTAACTCCTCCACCTGGAAGGGATATTTTTTGGTGGCTTCAGTGAAGGCTCAGCGGTCATGAGACCATAAGGGAAGAAATGATCTCTTTTCGCAGTGACAAGTCCCAGACAGAGGACTAGGGCAGCTCTGCCATTCTTAGCCACCTGGAAACATGCTTCTCTCTTTAACAATGTTGAATACAGATGCATTTAGAGGGCAAAATTACAGAACTGAGCCTCAGCTTTTGGTTGCGGGGTTTCTGATATTGTTTCCAGGGTTTTTAAAATTTCCTTTATTTGTACAACATTGCATCATTTTCCCTCATGCTGTTCTGTACCAGAGCTGCCCCAAGGAGCAGACTGACCTGTGTGAAGCTCCTTGGATCATGCTGCACATCTAGCTTGATGCAGCATTGCTAAACAAAAGAGGAGGCCCAAGGGAGCCATGAACCCTGCGGCAGGGCTGGTGGTGTTCTCCAAACACAGCTTCTGCAGAAAGCTCAGTGCCCATGATGTTCACTCCTCTGCCTACAGGGACATGTCTGCGGTCCTGGGAGCTAATTTTAAGTGCTTTGTTGGTAGCTGTCGAGCTGACTGCAGAGAAAGACTCAGAGGTGTTCAGTTAATTTGCCAGAGGTCTGGCATTTTCAACCCTATTTTCAACTGGTTCAGGCTGGAGCCTCTTAAAGACACAGCTGTCCCCAAAACCAGTGAGGAAAATGTTGCTAAGCCTGCATGGCCAAATCGGAGAAGCTACGGGTCATTGCAGCCTCCAGCTACAGATGGTTAGCTTTTTAACCCAAGCTATCTTATCTCACGCTTTAGACTTTGGAGAGGCTGGGTTCAACTCTTGGCGCCTCAGCCAGGAAGCTGGCTGCCTTGGATGCTCTCCAATGCTTATTTACAACATACATATGCAGTGTGGCCATTGATTTATACTCCAGGCAGCCTCCACCCCAAAGAAGCAGATTTAGAAGCAGTGTCTCTTCAAAGCAAAACCAAGCTTTGCCCTCAGCTAAGCCTCATCCTATCTGGATGCTCAAACACAGGTAGTGGCGGTGGAATTTTTCTCGAAGGCCCCCAGCAGGATTAAACACCCAAGTGAGAGCAGAAATTTCCATTCTCTTACATCAGTGTCTTGGTTCTTCACAAGCACTGAGGCTCTCCAGGCTTTGTAAGGGAGTCTATTAGTGCTCCTGGACAGATTTAAGTTCCTAATTTTAGACCCTTCTTTGAGAAAGTTGGCCTTTATGTTTTGGGCACAAAGTATTTCTACGTGGTGACACGCTGTCATCCCTTATATTCTGGCACGTCTATTCAAATACACCAGCCATGCTAAAGCAGCCAAATCAAAGTTGTCTTTTCTTCCTCCTTTTTCCATGCTCTACATGTGGACTATTTCTGTCCTGAATCACCCAGCTTCCTCTCAAAATGAGGCTCACACACCTAAAGGGAAAAATGTCCTGTTTGTTGCATGAAGGGGGAAGTTGGTGCCAAGGCTGGGTGAGTTTTGGCTAGCTGATCTCTGCCCCACAGCTGCAGCCGAGCATCCCACTCTGCTGAGCTCTTCTCCCAGCACCCCTAGCCTTATGGCTCCACTCCATCAGCCAAAGCCTGGCTAGAGGCAACCTCACACCTGCTTTTCTTCAGCAGATCTCCCTTTTCTTGGGCAAATGAATCATTCTGTGACATTTTCAAGGATCTGCCTGGTGCTTGGGATCAAAGGCGCAGCACCTTCTTTGCATGTGAACTTGTGCCAGCATTTTCATAAAAAAAAATAATTGTGTGCCTTGTTCAACAGACCTGGCTAATGGCAGGTTCTGAGAAACACCTAAGTACCTGGTAGTGGAGATATAATAAAACCGGCTATAGTTAGGCCCTTGCAGGCACTTCCAATTATACAAATCTATTTTTGTACCTTTATAACCATGCTTTTTTAAAACTGTTCCTAACAAAGAGCCTCAACCTTTGAGCCATATATTTTTCTTACATTAAAAAGCCTGCATATTGTTTTGCTTATTTTGAGCTGAGAATTTGGAAAAAAAAACAAACAGGTTTGCTGGTGGGAGAGCTATTTTTCATGTTTGTGCAAATAATGAACGGTGTGATTGATAAAAATGAGAGTCTGCAAAGGATGCAAAATTTCCCTTTCCAAAAGAGAGTTCTAAGGACGTTTTTTAAGGTGTTTTTGAGAGGAGGCTGCAGAGCCTGTGGTCTTGCTCACAGACAGAAAGGGCTCTCTAAGGTGGGGAAAAACTCTCAGGAGAATCACTGAAGACTTCCTACACCTTGCCACACTCACTTCAAGGCAATGCAAAAAACAATTACCACTGGGGAGCAATTTCCTTCTCACTTGATAATTTGGGAGCATGACCTATGAAAAATCAGAAAAAAAGAAAGAGCAACCCCAACTAACTTCAGTAGGAGAATGGATACAGAAAGTCTGGAGCATTTTAGCTGCCTTCTAAATAAAAACATAGAGGAATTTCACTCTTTTTTTTTTCTTTTCTTTTCAACCTAAGAAGTAAAACTGTAAAACACAAACTCAAAGACCAGCTCTGCACTGAGAGTCACTGAGCCAATTCTGTAACAAGAGTGCAATTCAGGCATAAACGTCACATGTAAATTTATATTTCTTTTAAATTGGTCACGTCCTCTCCTACTATGTTATAATTTAGTGGGAAGGATGTTGTACTTGGGATGGACATAAAAGAGCAAGAAGCGCAGCCTGATGCGCAGGCTGGGATGCAGTTCATGGGGTCCAACACCTCACCCCCTGCCTCGCCCCTTCTCACAGGAGACCTGAATAGCAGCGGTGCTGGGAGCCTCAGCTGCTCGGGAGGCTCAGTGCACAGAGCCATGTGCACCAAAGCAGCTTTTTGCTGGATGTGCAGCTATGGCTGGGCACCCCTGGGCAGGCGGTGTTGGGAGGGTGGCTGAGTCAGCGGGGCAGGGAGGATGGCTCCGGGCACTGAGGAGCGAAGGGCGCAGTGTTTCTGCCTGCTTGGTGCAGCGCGGGGCTGTGAGCGGCCTGCGAGCTCGGGGCCATGGACAGAGCGGCCCGCTTGCTTTCCCATCATGTCCATGCTCGTGTGCCCTGCCCCATGGCCTTCTGGAGGCTGTGCGGACGGAGTCAGCTCCAGACTGTCTCTGCCAGTACATGCACTTTTGAACCACTTATGTGTCTTGCTGTAGAAGCAAGCAGTTGATGTAAGGGTCAAGGGTCATGACTTGGTGAGCAACCTTGGCAAAGTGCTGTTGCCCATACAGATGGAAGGCTGTGCTGAAACTTGTGGGGTCAAAAGTAGAGAACAGTGTACCTTGATGTGCGGAGGGTTTTTAGAGGTAGCACCAAAAGTGGTTGATTTAACCAAGAGGTGATGATAGATTCAGCACAGATGGGTGGAGAGGCCTCTGGCAGAGCTTTATCCCACCATCTTTCATTCCTTGGCTGCTGACCTTTCAATAGCACACTGAGGAATCAGGGATAGATTAGTACAGTCTTTTTGAGGTATGGAGTTGTTTGTGGGTTCCCCAGAGACAACCAAACCGGGAGAGACATCAAGCAAAAGCAAGACCAATACCAAAGGTAATATTATCTGTGTGTGCTTTTAGATGCTTTTTATCAGCCCGGGGTAGGGAAGAGCAGCATCAGTACATGACCTTTGGGGTGGCTTGACTCCATGTGTGGACAAGGTGTGTGTGGGCTCCTGGTTTATTGCTATTTCTCCAAGTGCTCCTTCGTCCGGTGCAACCTCTCCCCAGGCCAGCTGTGAAGCTGTGTGCAAGGTGTCCTGCTGAAACCCATGTCAGATCCAGCAATCCTGCAGAAGGGTACGTGACTTGCTCTGGCACTGCAGGCTTTGGGTATCTCTTGGGAATTGGGAACTTTTGTGGTGTTGTGGTCATAATTGTGGTTTTGGACATAATTGAGGGAGGAGACATGGGGAGAATGTCATCTTTTACTGGATCAGATGTTATGGGTGGAGAAAAACAAGTGAACTTTTGTCCATATATGTCCTCCTGAGGGGTGTTTGAATACCTCCCTTTTTTTCCTGCCCTTATCTGTGGGTCCAATGAAAGCCGGTACCGGCCCCTCCGAAACTTGCTGTGGGAGCCAAAAGGCAGTTTGAAAAACCAAACCAAAGCAACAATATGTAATTGTCTGTAATCAGAGACAATGTTCTCTTAGCTCAGTTTTTCAGTCAAGCAGGATAAACGCTGACACGTTGCCCACAGCTGAAATCAACTTTTGGCAACAGGATGTGGCAAAGCAAAGAGCACCTTATAGTGTCTATGACTGGTACTGCTAAAACTGCTCGTATACTGGTCTTCTCCTCAGCTCTGCTTGACCAAGTACAGGGCAGCACACTGTAAAGTGCTGCTTCCAAGAGCATGCAGTGGAGAGTGCCTCCAGGAAACAGCTCTGGGTTTATATTTGACCAACAGCGATGCGCCTTCTGCTGTTCCTAGGCAGACTACGGGACATCTCGGCCAGAGGAAGAGAGGAGGAAGGAGAAACAAGAGACACAGGAGGAATCCAGTCAGAGAGAGACCGGCTCAGCTGAGCTAAGATCTTCTTGGCTGGGCGGATGCCTGACCCGCCAGAGGATGGTCAGCATGCGCAGAATGAGGAGTACGGCTGCAAGCACTCACACTGTCTGGCCCGGCAGCAGGGAGGTGACCTTGAGGGACTGCTCCAAGTGCCAGGGTAGCCGGAGGCAGGAGGGCAATTGGAACCATGTCAAAGAGCATGGATCGCTCCAGAGGGAGAAGGAAGCATGAGCCATAGCAACTGAACTTGTTTATAACTTATGTTTCTCGGTATGTGAGTGACAGGAAGGCAGGAGGTGTCTGAGGCAAGGAGCTCCTGCCTGCACACAAGAGTATCTGGTTTTGCAAATTAGCCTCCTTATTGCCTAAAATACTCTCACATGCACGTGCTTTATTATCATCTCTAGTCATTATAAATACAATCATAGGTATATAGATGTATAGACTGATAGATTATATACATAGAGATACAGATATATAGATAAGGCAGTCAAGTTCCACTGTGCTATGGGCTGCATCCAGTCACATTTCTGCCTTACTCTTTGGTGTTCCTAGTGCTCTGCAGCCAGTCTTCAGTGCATGGGTGCCTGCATCTAGTTTCCTTGGGGTTAACATGTTGAAAGCCTAGGAGCTGCAGACTCTAATTCCCATCCAAAAGACTGTGGTGAAAACCTGGGGGGAGTAAAATCCAGGCTGCATTGCAGCAGCACAATTTCAGCTGTGTGTTGCAAAGGTGGTTTAAAGCTCTCTCATTTCTTGGAAAAAAAATGTGCTCAAAGATAAACTATACCTTAAAACAAGAACTAAGGGCTTCTAGAAGGAAAAAATATTCTCTAAGTTCTATTTTAGTGTAGCTGGATGTGCAACTCGTTCTAAACACCGGGACTATTTTAAGTGCACTCATCAGTAAAACCCACTTCCTTCTTCCCTGGGACAATAGGGCAATAAACACCTCTCCAAGACCCTCCATAATCTGGAGCAGCATTACTCAATCTCTAAGCCAGACAGTATCCAGGCCAAGCAAAATGCAGAAAATCAAAAATGGAGGGAAATAAAAGCAGGACAAAGTAAAATGTATAGCTTTTCCCCCAGATTTTCATCAGCTGAATGTGAACATTGTGGCTACACTGAAGGAAGCACTTGGTGTTGTTCAAAAAGGGTAGGTGACCAGGGGAGAAGGATACCCTTACAACTATAAATAAATCTGCAGCTCACACAACTAAGAGCTGCTTCATGAGAGCAGGGGAGACCATGGCTCCCATTTCTGCTCAGAGTTCAGCAACACCTTTTGAAATGCCTTATTCAAAGCCCACTGAAGCCTTGACAAATGTCTCCTAACTACCTGCTTGGACAAATGTTGGTTGTGGATCCATACTGAAGGACAGAATCTGAGCCATTTTCCTTGGTCTACTAGTGGCAAGTCTGTACAAGGTTTTGGCAATAAAATGCTTTTTAAGTAATTCAGTCTGACTGAGAAGGGCTATGGCAAGGCTGCCTCCTGCTCCAAAAGAATTCTACATTCTATTATTTATATGCTTTAAAATATTTCACCTGTTAATCTTCCTGCTTCTTTCTTGGGGGGATTTTTTTTTTTTTTTGAGTGCTTGACAGTGCTGCTACAGGCTGTTCCCTCCACAGTGGAAATGAAGAGACATCGCAGCCCTGTGCCTTGAGAACCAATAATTGAGCTGTGCCTGAAGTAGACTGGAGTGAGAGACATCAGTAATGACAAGAACCACCAGCCAGGAGGGCTGCTGTGGGACAACATCTGGTACCACTTCAAGGAGACAGGAGATAGAGAAGACAGAGCTCTGTGAGCATTGTCTCATTCTCTTTTTTATTATTAGTGTCATTTTATTTGGCTAAGCACAAGGCATCAATAAGCAAACAAAAAAAGAAAAAACCCAAGGCTCTGGAAAACAGCACTCCTAATAAAGTCACAACTCAGTTATTGAGGCTGGGTGGGGATGGATGGTTGGTATCGCTCAGACTTGGAGAGAGGAAGCAACCAGGTGAAGAGCCCATGTCGTCCATCACAGCTCTCCTGCTTGCAGTCATGCGAGAGGAATGAAGGCAGCAAAGAAGGGTGCTCTCCCCACAGGGAGGTGACACAGGGAAGGCACCACAGCAGAGTTACACCAGTTTCTCTAGGACAGAGCTGTACAGCCTTCAGCACTCTCCCAGGATGCTACAGGAGTCCTCTCAGCCTGAGATGGAGCTCTCTCTGGGATATCACAGATGGCAGGAGGTGTGGAGGAGGTCAGGATGCACTTGGGGGTAGAAACCACAGGGCACTTGCTGCATTGCTCAACTCAGGAAACCCCTTTGGTCTTGTTTGCTGAAAGCTCAAGGAATATTTGAATAGAGCAATGACTCTTTTCATGTCTATGCCTAATACACTTTCTCAAAGTATTTCTTGCCAGGCAGAAAATAATTAGCAGGGTAAACAAGACCCTAGCCTGATCTCATGTACCTAATAACTTTTGACAGCCGTAGAAAATAGCAAGGGATGACAAGAAGGCATCCAGTTCCTTTCTGACCTACAAGACAGATCAGCTCATTTCCATTCTTGTTTCCCAGTGATCTCTGATCCCTTCCTACTTTGAAAGAGGACTGGACTAGGTCACTTCTGGCGGTAGTGTCCTATCCCAGAAAATGGCAATCTGACAATAGGATGCTGGTGCCAGAGGAATTCAGCCAACCTACACTTTCTTCCTGAGTTGCTCCCAGTTAATAAGGTGATCAGGAATAGGCAAAAACCTAAGTTATTAGATTTGGAGGCTGTAAAATATTCTTCAGAGAATAGAAACAACAATCCTGATTTCACTCTTTTAGGACACACTTCAGTAAAGCAAGGAGCACGTGCTCTACAGGCAAATTGATACTCCAAAAAAGTAGAGGTGACCAACAGATCCAGGTAAAATGACAATCACTCAGAAGAGATTTTTCTGTTCCCCTAGAGACTTGTGTGTCTTTGGAACCCTTGGATTCAAATATCCTTGGCTGATGGCAAAGCTCTTCCAGCAAACTTTCCCATCTCTTCCTGTTTTTTGTCTCCCTTTGTTTAAGATATTCCTTCTTAAAAGCAAACTTTGTTTGTTGCTTCTCTTGTATTGGATTCTCGCATTCTCTATTCCCATGTGGAAGAGCTATCAAGACTCAATTGCTGTGCTGGAAACAACAGTGAGCCCTCATCAGCACAGAGTTCTGCTAAATTGCCGCTACCAACAAAAAAACAACCAGTTTTCCATATACTCTTTCAGAAAGACAAATCCTAATCCATTGCAAAAAATATAATCATAAATGCTGGTTTTAGGTTGGTAAGGTAGAATTCCCCGAAGACTCACAGTCTTGTAACAACTCCTCCACAACCAGGTATCATCTCTACTCACGCTCAGGGTATTGCAGTTTTTCTTACCTCAACTGCATGGCAAAAGGGGATTTATCTGAGGGACAAGTATACCAGTCTGTCCTTAAAACTCATCCTTTACTATGGTTTCTAGAGGGAAATAAGCCATTGTTTCTGCTACTTCAGAATCATACTGTCTGCTGACATCCCTGTTCAACACATACTGTTATTCCTGCAAGAAAACATTTCTACTGCTGCTTTCTGGATTTCAATTTCCTGTTAGTCTTACCCATTTATTGTAGAACACGTCTGCCATATAACAAGTCCACAAACAAATCACTTCAGCTTTTGGAAGGCTGCATGATGGTCAAACCATGGCAATGTGAATTGTTTGAAACCATGAGCTTTTTACAACACATCTGCACAGGTCCTTGCACAAGAGGAGGCCATTGAGATATCCCTGCCAGCCTGGTGATAGCACACAATGGGGTGCCAGTAGGAGCAAACTTCACAGCTGTGTGGGAGAGGAATGGGTTTTAGAGGGGACTTGAATCAGCAGGGTCTTCTGCTCTCTCTTTCAGTTCTGCTTGTGGCCCTGTAGTGATGATAGGGGCTATCCTTCCTCAGCCAAGAAGAGGTAACAGAAACTTCTATCAGTAGCTCCGGCCACTGACAAACATTCCTTAAAAAATAGAAATATCTTAGACTGTTACAGCAAAGCAGGTGAGCAAAGCCCTGCCCAAGCTTTACTGCCCCATTTAAAACTCTTCTGATATGTATCTGTATCCTGGGTGTGAAAAGGAAGGCCTATGCATGTGATGTGTCCCTGGGGAATGCATGTGAGAAGACACAGACCAGCAAGAATTGTGGCTCCACCTTTCTTATTCCCTGTGGAGCCGTTGGAGACCTGTGCCAGTCAGACCTGGTTATTGTTGGCCACTGAGTGCCACTCCGTGGGAAAGCGGTGCTCCCATACCCTCGACATGCCCAGTGAGAAGGTGTTGGTTCTCACAGTGTTTTCAAAGAAGGTACAAGTATTTCCAGCTTATTGAAACATTTGTTTTGACTTTTATCACACTTCATAAAAGTCTTTGAGTTTTGTCTATTAGGTTTCCATGCCATAATATTATGATGGGTCATGGCATAATAGTCTTGCTGTTTTGACTCCAAAGCATGCTGTAGCACGGGTCAAGCTGATGAAATCAAAATGAAATTAATGTTTTATTTTGACAAGATTGTGTTTCTCTTTCATTTGTTTGATAAAGTCAAAGCAAAAATGTCACCAGGATTTTTCCATGGTGCAGTCTCAAAATTACATTTTCTCATTCAGGTGTGGATTTTGAATGGGCACCATAACCTTGTTTTGTGCTCAGATCATAATGGAAATATTTTACATGGATAGCATCTCAGAGTACGAGACTCTACTTGACTCTTCAGCAGTTTTAAAGAGACTGTTGCAAAAGTACGGTCTTGGACTATACTTTGAACTATGCCACCTTCTACTGTGTAGTTCCCAGTCACCCATCCCTTCTGTTCAACCAGCAAGAATCCAGTCCAGAAACAGACTGAGAAGGAATAGCTCCTGAAAAACTGGGAGTTGTATCCTGGTTTTGGAGGTCAGGGAACCTCCAAAACACAGAATTAAATTGTCCTAGAACAGCAGGATTTCTGTAAGGGGCCAGTGGTGTAGACATGCTCTCCGTGCTATAAGCCTGATACAGCTTTTATCCATGTAGCACCCAGAAAACACATTTTTTAATGCTTTTCCTAGTCCTTGCTTCTCACATACGATGTTTGACAAGTGTTTGATCCTGCTTTCCCCTCCCCACCTTTGTCTACTTGGACTGAAGTGTTTGTGAGACTGAGACTTAATTAGTATGTGTACAGAGCACCTGGGGCACCGTGGGGGTCCTGATCTCTGCTTCTGGTGGCTGAAAATGTATCCTTTCTATTGTGCAGTGTTCTACTCTGAATACTAACTTTCATGGTAATATATTTATTTCCCTTGTTTATTCCATCTCTTTTTTTCCCCCTCCAGAGCTTCCCTTTGTTTGCATGGTTGTGCTCTGATGCACAGGTATTTATCTAAATGGGGTCTGCTGTATTTGTACCAGCCCAGGTGGCAGGTAAGATGCAAACATCAGACACCTTTTTACACATCCCCCGGTTTCCTGAATGATTGATTAATTGCTTTCTCCCTTATCAGCTTTTCATTCTCATAACTGGGGGTCAGCTTGCATGGACTAACACCTTCAGGGAGGCCCTATTTCCTATATACATCAGCTTTACTGGCTTCTTATTATCTCAGCCCTATCTGTACCTTTGTTCAATTCAAGAGGTAATTAAACTCAAAGCCAAAGCAAATGTCAGGGTGATAATGAGACAGATAAGATTAAAAAGAAGTCCTTTTTTTTAAAAAAAGACCTTACACATACCTGAAGTGCCTGTTGGCCCACAGCCAGTGGAAAGTTTCCTTTCTTGCTTGGGTATAGTCTGAAAAGTGACCATGTAAAAAAAATGGCACCAACTCACTTCAGGTGTGTGCTGCTGAGAACAGCATCTACCTGGCAAAGCACTCAAGCATGTAAGTATTTGCCCTGAAATTGTTTACACCTATGCTTAAATTTAAGCATGTGCTTTAGTGTTTTGTTCAACCAGTGCCTCAACCCAATGCAGCTTGAGTGGGTGTAATTCAGCGGGTGCAATTCCATTCATTTCAGTAATGCCATGGGAGTCACTCTGGGTTGTAGCCATTGCCTTCAGTCTGCTGCTCCTGCCAAAAGCCCACAGTGAGTGCCAGGGCTTTGCCATGCTGCCCAATTCACAGGGGAGCTCGGAAATTACCTGGTCACTCCTTTGGGCTGCACAGTGCCATGCATCACCTGCTAGACTCCACCTTCCTCTGCATTGTTCTGGGATGGAAAGATGGACATACTAATCTCTGCTCTGGGATAAGTTTTTTTAGCAGGAGCCCCCAGTGGCTCAGAAACAGCTTTTGGAGGAGATTGTAAAGGGGATGTTATGGGCTCGCTCTGCCTCATGGGCTGTCCACGCTTCCTTATGTCTTTCTGCATTGAATGAGTTTATAATCTGAAGCAGACCTATGGTGTAATTTTCAGAGGTTGGGGTGGAGAAGCCACTAATCAAAAAGTGCTGCAGTTTTCCAAGGGAGCTTCAAAGCTTTCTGCAAGCAGGAGAGCCTGTGAAGGGTACACATGTTGCTGGCTAGGCAACCCCTGATGGTTAAAGTTTTACTTAAGCCCATGTGTTTTTCCACTGGGTATTTTTATTCTCTGAAGTCTACCGTACTTGGCTATGTACTGTAAACACACCCCTGTTCTTCTCTCACACGTGTTTACATTGTAGCTGGGGGAGCATAGCTCACCATGCTGGCTGTTGGTAGCTGGCTGAAAGTGAAAATGAAGCACCAAAGCACCAAATCACCCCAGAAGCCTTGGTGTATCCTGCCTCTCTCCTCCTGTGACCTCCCCACTTTGGAAGCCTGCTCTCTGCCTCCCTCCCATGGCACAGGGCAGATGCACCTGAGACCCATGCTGTCCTCAGCATCCCTTTTGCAGTCTGGCTCCCATTCTGCTCTGTTGCCTCAGCAGGAATGGGATCTCACCTGCCAAGGAAAAGAAGTTGTCCAAATAAGCCTCTCATAGAATGAGTGAGAAGTGCATTTATTATCTCTGAAGTATCTGAATAGTATCTGAATGCTGAGTAGAGGCAGTAAGAGAAATGCAAAGAGCCTGTGAGGGAGTCAGGAGCTGAAGGCTCTGCATCAGTGCAGGACCTCACACGGCCTTTCAGCAGCTTTCAGTGTTTTGAGGTGGATGATAGCTGCTAACAGAGTGATTCCACAGAGCTCTGCATCCTGAAGAAAGATATTGAAAGTGATGACACCAAGGTCAAGTAATTCTGTAAGCAGTAAAATTTATTAGACTCTTTACCACAGTTCTGTCCTTTGGGGACTCTTTGATATTTACCAATAGGTCCAAGTTCCTCTCAGAACCTTTACCCTGAGAAAAGTGAGCAACTTTTTTTATTCCTTCCTTAACTAGATTCCAATTTTTACAAAGGAGGTAGAAATTCAAGGTCTCTTGGAATTCCCTTTTCTCTGCTGCTGGGTTCAGAAGCTGGGAGGGTGTGGAGCTACTAGGCTCCACTAGTTGCATGAAATGAACATTGTTCTGTCAAGATACCAAACTCAGAAAGATTTTCATGGAGCTCTGAAAATAAGCAAGTAAATAGGAAGCAAGGGAAGACAGTGGTTGGGAAAAGTCAAGTTCAGCACAAAGTGCTGCTGTTACAGCCACACTTCACCCTGTGAAGAGGCTTTGTCCTTTGGGTGAAGCTTTTGTCTGCCCAAATAATTGTCTGTTTTCTCCCCATCATTGGGGGGAGTTATTGACTGAAAAATAGTAAGTTACACCAATGGGTCTCCTTTACTGCTGTAATATGAGTTATAATAATTTTTAAAATTCTCTGAAAAAATTCTTTATACCATCAGCCTTCCATTATTTATTGACTGCCTTACTTTGGAAGACAGCTAGGATAGAAAAGTTTAATATAAAGGCATGAAGAAATATCTGTGTAATTTTGAATATAGATTGTGAATACATATTTAACTGTATTATATTACACATATTAAGTTGAATATGTAAAGAGTTATATAATGCCCCTGTAGAAAGTACCCTGCTCCCAGATTGAAATATTTTGAAAGCGTTGCCACATATTTATTACTCACAAGGAAGATGTCTTTTTCTAAATGGTTTAGAAAAAGAACAGTGGTCAAATAGAAGAGAATCATTCCTTCAAATAAACAATTAAGCCCACACATTTAGGAGACGTGGTTCTTGTCATGTCTGGGTCAATACTAAAAAGCAAATTAAAGTTTGCCTGGATATTTGCTGCTTGAAACTTTCTCCCTTCTCCTGGGGTAAAAGACAAGCAGGCTTCGCCCGTAATGGTGGGAAAGCCCTTTAGGTTTCTTCTGCCTGTCTTTGGACGCATTTGCCAAGGGATTGCCTGGCTCTCATGCTTATAAGCTTATATGCCTATAAGATTGGGCGTGCTTATAGGCAGCAGCGAAGGAAGCCCCCACTGTGGAGAAGGTGATGGGGTCTCTCCCCACTCCCGGTGTCTTGATCCCACCCAGAGCAGATCCTGGAGGCCCTGAGGTCAGGGCACAAACCACAGTCTCCCCAGGAGAGGTGACTCACTATGAGACACTGCATGCTGAGAGGCAAAGCTAACAAATGCCACTCTGGGAAAAGCGGGCGGATGTACAGTGGGTGGCAGGCACCAGGCAGCCACCTCCCCATGGGGCAAGAGGTGGGACTGAGGTGGCTGCAGAGTTTCCAACACCGCAAGGATCGTGCTGAGGGCAAAGACACCCACTCACTGCCATGACCAGTGCAGACATGGGTAAAACATCCCCGGGATCAGGACTGCTTTCACCAAATGCTAAAGCCTAGAGAGGAAAATTACATTATTCTTCTATGAACGTACTTCATGGCAGCTGCTGCAGCTGAGAAGGTTCCTGAGCAGTGGGCGTATGGCCGCAAAGCCCTCCTTCCAGCTCTAGGTTTTACTCTGCTTCCAGCCTCTGTGCAATGGGTCCAAAATGGTGAACCAGCCTGAAGTCATGTCTGTTTGGTGTGTTCCCTTCGTCCTAGACCCTGCCTAGCATGGTGCTGGGAGAGTGCCCCCAGGATGGCTGGACTGAATGCATTGTTGGTGACAGGAAAGTCTGTCTGGCCCAATTAAGCACCAGCCCTCAACAGATGCTCTAGAAACAGGGGAGCTCAAGACTGTAGAGAAGAATTGAGAAACATGAAGCTAACATGAAGCTAACAGGAAAACCAAAATGTAGATTTTTCTGTAGATTCTTCCGCCTGCTTTTGCTGCTTTTCTGTCATAAAAACTTAGCAAAAGGATGTTTAAAATGCCTGTCATGCACTTACTCATTCAGTTTGTTATGCCTGGTATTTCAGCAGAACAATGGAATCCAGCTCACACTGTTGCAGTGTCTGTACACAGCTCAGGGGAAGGGCAATTGCACCTCTGCTCATGAACGATCCTGTCATGGCACTTGGACAGGAGATGAGCTGACAGGGTCCCACAAAGATGAATAACTCTTCCATTTCAACCCTTGCTCTGTACAAGAAACATACGTTGTACATCTTGTACAAAAGTACAAGAAATTATTTACTTGCTGGGAAATCAGGAACTGAAGATCAAGGCAACCAGCTGATTACACCTGGTATTGCAAAATGGGAGATAACAAAACTGCTGCTGTGTTTTGGGGAGTATCTCATAGCCTTTTTTACATGGGACCACTCATTTTTAGGTGAGGGTGAGATGCTGAGGACCAGGTTGTAAAATGTGCCCTTGCCTTTCCCTGGGTGCATGCATAGAGGAGGTCAGCTATGAGCACCGTGACATCTCGTCATGCAGCTGCTGATACATATAGACAAAAAAAGAAGATGCAAATTTCTGCAGCAGAAATGGTGGAATCAACACACAGCTGAAAAACCGAGACAGGCAGCATGCCTGTGACATCCATGGATTGAAAGTTATAAGCAGAATGAGGCACTGCATGAAATCTGCCATTCACCTCAAGAGCTGCCAAGAGTGGTATTAAAAAAAAAAGCATAGGCTTGAACATGTTATGCAGCTTGGTATCAGATTTTCTAGGTTTCCGTGGAAAATCAAACCAGCATTAGTTTGATTTTCCAGCCCATCTAGGGTTTGGTTAAAGAAGCATTTTCCACGGCTCTGTTCTCTGGCCAGGAGCAGAACAGCAGATGTGCAAAGCTGCAAAGCTGCAAAGCAGTTTCCAAGGTATCTCCCGAACACAGCATCCTGCTGGCAGCCCTTAACACAGATATCACTTCGTTTCCCTCACATTGTTGAACTCTAGAAGGAGTCACATTTCCCTTGAGACATCTTCCTAGGACTGTGGTGAAAAGCTTGAGTAAAGAAATAGGAAGTGCATAACTCCCTGTATTTTACTTTCTGGTGGTACATCAGGACAAACCTCAGCTGTTCAGAAACAAATGGTGGTCCCCTGTAGTGGAAAGGGCAGTGTAGGGAGAGGAGTGCTGAGAGAAAGGGCTGATCTAAGAGAATAAAAAAAAGGTTTTAAGCCCTTCTTCCCTCATCTTGCTTTGACACCCTCATTTTTCTTGTAATGGGCCACACCTTTTGCCCAGTTTCAAGTGCTCCAAAGTCTGGCACATCATCTCCATGCTGATCTCATTTCACTGGAGCACTTCGCAGTTTCAGTTTTACTTTATTTATAGGGTGAGTCAATCCCTTTCACCAAGATCTTTTATTTATGATCACTTTGTCAAAAAAAGAGAAAATAGAAAACTGTTTCAATGACTGTAGAGAACTTTCCTTCCTGAGAGCTCTGAGCCTGGAAACTTGGTAGAGGCTGCACTGACTAAAGTTTTTTTTCTCCAGGCCTGAGCCCTGGGGTCACCTGCTGTTTCTTGTGGCTTTGGGGAGAGGAAACATCACCTCACCCTTCTGCCCCCAAAGTTTGGTACCCTTGAAACTGTTTTAGAATGAATTGGTTGGCTGAATTTAGAATGAATAGGATTGTTTCATTTATGCATCCAAGGTCTCAGCAGAGACATTAGTTTAACACTTGGGAAAATTAAGAATGGAAATCTTTTCCTCTCTGTGTCAGCCAGAAAGAGCTCAGAGAGGATGGGAAGAGCCCATGGCAGCACACTGGTGGTTTCTTGCATGCTAGGGTGTCATACACATGGACCAAGAATCCCTGGTACTGACAGAGGCAAGTGTGAGGGCGGTTCCACAATCTTCTTTAACATGAAGAAAATATGTTCTTCCTTTAATGTCACACCAGGACCTACTGTATGCTATTCATGTACCACTCCCTGTGGTATCCAAGACAGTTTCCCATAAGGGAAATAAACCTTCCTCTTAAATCTGTGAAGGTGAACTAGTAGCCAGACCCTTCCTGGACCATGGACTTGGACCTGGTCTTAACACAGCCTCAGAACCAACCTCAGTCCATGCCAAAGGATGTCATTTTTGGCTCAGGCCTACAAGAGTATTTCTGAAGCCAATGTTACTCTGCCAGATTTTTTTTTTCTTTGTCATTTTAATCAATGACAAGAAATTTTCAAGGAAAGGTTTTGTTCTTTTCCACTCTTTGGGAGTTTTGTAGCTAGTCACAAAGTCAAGTCATCCACCTTGTTTGCACAATCTGACCAGAATCACTGAGAAGCTAAATACATTCAAAAAGAGGACCGTGAGAATGTTCTGTTCATTCTGAGCATCCTTTCTGCAAGAAATGTGGGAGTGAGCCTCCTAGCCAGACCTGAAGTTCTGCTGGGTCATCATTCCCAGTACAGCCAATACAGATGTTTTCCAGGAAGGAATTATTTTCTTCAGCAAACCCATTAAGAAGACTTTGGCTTGAGCTCAGAAGGTTTTATATCCTTTCTGTGCCTCTTAGATGCCTATGTTCTTTGCCTAACAGATATACTGGTGAATCCTGGGGAGAAGTAAACAGAAGAGATAAAGACTCTGAAGCTCAGAGCTTGTTTGCCTGGTGTCTGTTTGAATGACATACAACAAAGCTTTATTAGCACAAAGCAGTAAGGTCTGCATGTGGCCAGAAATCTCTCCTGCCTGTTGTCTCTGCATAGCCCAGGCACTCACTTCTTATCCCTGGTTTATACAGCTGGCCTGAGGACCACCCCAGGTAACAAAGAAAACATCAGCTCTTGAAAGATCCCCTGGGAACAGAAAGATGTCGTATTATTTACCCGTCTGGATTTATGCATGTGTGTGTGTGTTTAACAAGGAGCCCAGTGCCTGCTGGACTCCCGAGGCTGGAATTTATACAGGCCAGCATTTGGCTGCTGCAGTTTATCTTGAATGCAAGAATAATAAACTCAGCTGACAGGATGATGTATGCAAAGCATCTTCTCCTCCCACGGCGTGTGGTAGAGGTGTCTGGTTTGCAGGGAGTCCTATTATTAAGTGATTAGCCTTGCGACATTATCGATATCAGATTGCTTAGGGGCTTTGTGGGATCAGCAATACAGTAGGACTTGGTGTCCATCTGTCACAGTGGCAGTCAGATACAGATGGTGGTGGGACAGCATTACCTGTGTAATAGATGTGTGGGTTTGTCACATGAAGACTCACAGAGTTATTTATAAAGTAAACAACGTTGTGCCTTCTTTATCACAGTTCTGTTATGAAATAACTTCTGCTACATTGTTTTAATGGCCTTCTTTGTCTTGTCCTTCCTTGTGCTGCTACTGGCTCTCATTCAGCAAGAGCAAAAACAAAAACATCCCAAGTACCATCGAATATAGTATTTTCTTGACTTTTGTGAAATCCCTGATTATTCACCCCTAATTACATTTCGGCATCCAGGCAGCTTCAATCTCCTCTTTGTGCTTCTGCCAGTTCAGATAGTAATTCTGAGATCCTAGGAAGCCTGGATCCTTGGATATTTTTTCATCACCAAAGGAAGATCCTGAAAAGACCATAAAAACCAACAGCTTGCTGTACTGAGTGTGTTTGAATAATCAGTAAGGCCTACGTGGCCAAAGGCAGATAGAATACTTCAGGGGATTTGATCGTAACTATTTAAACTCTGTTCTGCTCCCATTATAAATAATGCTCACCCATTGTATAATGCAAAAAGTCCTTCACAGCCACACCTCACCGTGCATGTTTCCTCTTGTTGATACTTTTATCTTACACTAACTGTGACACAAAAATCCCCTAGGTAAAGGCCTGCCATTGCAATTAATTATATAAATTTACAGTGTTGTATACTCAAATGATTACAGTGGATTGTATATCTGTGGGAATTATTAGTCCCTGAAGTGCAACTACTCCCATGATACAGCATGACTCTCAGAAGAGGGAACATTAGGCCAAGTACAGTCAGGCCAGACCAGCGCTTGTAAGAAAATTTGAGTCTAATCCATCATGTCCACATGGAGCGGGCTGAAGTCTAGATTCTAAAGCCTTTCTAATTCCCTTACCTCCCAGTAAGTCTTTGGTGTCCTGTGGGACAGACTAAGATTTGATCATGTGTTCCTGGGAGGTAGAGCTTTTAATCCTGTGATTTGGATGTGTAAGCAGACACTTCCCTGATCCCACCCATCTCAAAAGTGAAGAAAGAAATGGTTGCAAAGAATCCAGTCCACTCCTGACTAAGATGTTCTTGTGCTGGCTGTCCAAACTGAAGGCCAACTCTCTCTAAGCATTGTTTTCAAGCTTGGAGCAGCTTACAGAAATTCATAAAGCAGGTGTGGAGGAAGGCAGTAAGACCACAGACCTAAACTGCTCTGGAAGAGAAAGGCTTGAAAACACGAACACTGACCCCTACTTCACAAGGGCAGTTTCATCCAAACAGTGACACTGGCTTGCTTCTTACTGGTGTCTGACACCTCTCTAAGTGGGCACTCTGTCTTGCTCCTTTATGGATCTCCAAGTGGGCACACTGGCTTGATCCTTTATGGGGATCCATTGCTGAACCTCCAAAGTCGGGGCACTGGTTTGGCTTGTCTAGGGCTTCACAATCCATGGATAGTGTTGGGTATGGAAGCTTTCCTGCAGTGACAAGAAGACACTGCTATCTAACATAGAATATTACATTGCCTAGAAAAGCAGAAAGTCAGTTAAGTATGTGAAATCCCTTGCTCTCTGTGTTGCTTCACACTTCTCAAAGATGTGGGAGATCCTACAATACCACCTTTCCTCTACCTAGGAGGATATATTTTTTGGGAAAAAGGACCTGGTCCACTTAGGTCAATGGGAAGTCATCCATCGGTTCAAATCAGCTCTGAAGTGGGTCCTGGAGGGGCATCATGCAACTCAGTGATGTTACCCAGATCCTTCATTTGCATTTTGTCTTGTCCTCTGTTTCCTGTTATCTGTTTTCTCTCGTGGAGACAGATTTATCCTAGCAATTTAGAAAACATCACATCTTCTGCTTTTTTTTTTTTTTGTGAAATCCCTTTTGCTATTTCTTCATCCCCTGACTTCCTCTGCACAAAAACCACCTTTGCCTTTCCTCCAGCATGTTTGCCCCTAAGCCACCCAAGTTACAAACCATCTTTTTTAAATAACCAGCTTAATAAGCAAGTCATGGTGTTGTTTTTTCCACAGTAAACTCCAAAGAGCAGAAGTTAGCTGGTGGGGCAGGATCAGCACCACTTCTCTGTTGGTTTGGGTTTCTGCCATCATGTATCCTATTTGGCCCTGAGTGCAGCATCACCCTCCCCCCATCGCCCACCCCACATCTCACAGAGATGGAAAACAGAGCAAAAGTTTTATCTGAGTTTTCAAATATTTTGCATTGTGGGCGGCTTGGAGCAGATCGCATCCTAATGGACTGTTAGGCCAATTTGGGCTTGCTAACTGCCTTTTTTAAGGATAAGAAATGAGCTGGGACAGAGAGGACCAAAATGCTTTGGAATATATATTTCATTCTCTGCTAGCACTTCTGTGGAAGAGCCAAAACGGATATCGCTGTCACTCAAATTTCCCTCCTGTTGTTTACTTTATCATCTCTGCCCTGCAAGGCCATGCTCACAGTGAGCGTGCAAGCTTGCCACTCTGCTGACCTCATGGAGATATGGTAGCAGGCACCCAGTGATGGGGCACACAACCCAGGGAGAGGATGGGGATTTGGGCTGACACTGTTCACTTCATCCAGTGAAGTAGAGACATGTCCTCTGTGGGCAGCAGAAATGAAGCTTTGCCCCTTGTACCTATAGGAAATCATGTATGCAAATAGTGCACAAGGAAGGGTGGCTGGGATATAAATGCAGACATTTTGCTTTATAACCACCAGATTATGCCCACCAGGTGAAAATTTCACTGTAGTCAGCTGAAGGGACTTCATACTATTAGAAGCCCAAATCCCGCAGTACATGGTCACAGAAGGGAACAGACAGTGGCAGCAACAAAACATGGACAAAAATGTCATTTGTGTGTGTGTGCATGTGTGTGTAGCAGAAAGACAGAATGACAAACCTATAGGAGAAGATCTGTGAAGCTGGGATGATAGCCATGTTACCCAGGGTCTAGGTGGAGCAGCTTCAGGGAAAAGGAGGAGAAAAGGAATATAGCCTTACTCCCTAGCACTGCAGTCACAGAATGTGATTTTGCTTTGCAAAGGGCCATTATGTGCCTGTTGATAACTTTGCAGCCTTCTGAACTTTTATCCCCTTTTTCCACCATGACTTTTTCAGCATCTTGATCACCACATAGTCTGGGGAGATGGGACAATGCACATCCAGAAGTGTCTTACCTCCTGAAAATAGGACAACTGTCTCTTCTGCTCAGTCAAACGGTGCAGGTGGGTGTAGAATAATGTTCATGGTTCCAGGTTTCAGCCTGGCCAGCCATGAGATGTGTGACTGCAGCACAACCACATCCTCATTTGACAGCATTCCCCATTCCAATTTGTCTGAGTGCTAAGAAGAAAAGAATTCATGTAGCTTCCTGTTTCTCCTACATTTGGAAGTACTTTCCCTCCTTGGAGCTGATTTAGCAGGCTAGACTTTTCCTGCACAGGCCAGCATAGTGTGGAGAGAAGTAGGCAAACACAAAGGAATGGAAAGAAGCTTTCTCTTCTCCTAGTTGGATTCTAATTCTTGCTTGCCCTAGGTAGCACTAAGGTTTTGGAGATCTCCACTGGAAATCCAGTAGAAGAAATGCAGGAATGCTTTACCTAGGCTGATCCACATTCAAATAATTTACTGAAAAACATTTATAAAAAAAATTAACAACATTTTCAGAAATGCCATTCTGAGCCTCTTGATGCATTCGATAGCTCCAAAATATATTTGCAGTGTTCTGGGGTCATGGAAACAACATTCTTTCCTTAAGATATTGTGCAGAGAGCAAGCACAGGTGGTGCTGGATACACCACTGATCTCCATGGAGTGCCAGTCACCACCAGCTGCACAGTCAGAGAGGTGAAGAACAAGCAGCTGATAGGCTCCAAAAATTTCTGCTTGTCTGCTGCTGCTTTACAGGTGTCTAGCAGAAGCTCAGGTCAGAATCCGCTCCCTAGTCCCTGCCCATCTTGTTCTTCCAAGGAAACCTCTTCTAAATAGGTGTTTTCCCTTCTTCACCATTAGAGAGGCATCTAAACAGTTACACTTGGCTTGCTGGAAGACTTGAAAATGAGTAACTTGCACTCTTGCCTGCTCTTCCATCTTTCAGAGGGAGTTTGTCTGGGGACAATGTGGTGCTGAAGATCCTGAATTGTGCTTTGGATTCTGTTTTGTTCTGTTCTTGCCACCCCTGCATTCTTCATAATAATTGTTTAACGCACAGCACATTCCCTGTGGTGAATCAGAAGATGGGGACCATGGCTTTCCTCCCTCCTGTCTACCATGCAGACTATTCTAAAGCTTGGCAGCTAGACTTCCCTCCAGATGCTGGAAGACATGGGGTTAAACTTTTCCCATGAAAGGCAGACAACAATATGCAGCTCCCTCCCTTGCACACTCGTCGCTGCTATAAACCTCAATTACAGTATGGGCAACCTCCCCTCCCAGTTGTTCTTTTGAATGAACTGTTTGTACATTTATCCTTTAAGCAGAAGTGAATAACAAGTTCTGGGTCCATGTCCTTGGCCGGGCCATTTGAATTCCTTCCTCAGAAGATGGACAAATGCATCATCAAGGCAAAAGCTTGCTAACCCACTGTCCTGCCCTTCTTTCTGGAACCGGGCACACAGGACAGTGCAAGTTCTGCATTTCACTGCTACTTGCAGTAGTAAGGAATCAGTGGCTGGATGCCTCCTCAGTGACCTTCCTAAGATGGTCACTCTCCCACTGCCTCTGTAACTTTCCAGAAGCCCATCTCTCCTGAAAGCAGGGAAAATTAGTCAGCTGAGGACCCCAAGGAGAAGTTACCCATCTCCTGTGTAAAATCAACACATCTCCCTATTCTCTGCATCTTTTGTGCATGACTCTATGCTCTTGCTGGGCATAAAAGCCTTCCTGCACACACTGGCCGGGGTGAGCTCATTGCCCACTTCCCTTCCTTGGGTGGCCTTTTGCTTGTAGCTGCTTGCAGTACTCTAGCTGACAGAACACCTCCAGCACGCTCTCTTCTTGCAAGCCTGCAGCTCCCTTGCTTGGAGGCAAGCAAGGGAAATCACACAGTCATAGTGTGAACATTCAAAAAACATTTATAGAAAAGGAAGGGAAAAGCAAGTCAATATTAATAAATTACAGAAAGATAGAACATCTGCACTAAATTATTGCAAACTCAAGAGAGAGTAGAAAGCTAAATAAATAAAGCTAAAATCATGTTAAGTTGGAAGATGAGTAATAGAAAAATTCTCCTTCAAAGTGCCACCAGTTAGCCTTTTTGTACAGCACTTTATACAAATAAAACTAATGGAGATATAACAGGGGTCAGAAAGCTTGATGCAGCTGTCTAACAGCTGTCTGCCCTGTTTATTTTGCTCCCTTCTGACTCTACATTATTTTATGGCCTGGATAAGTGCAGTGCAAAGAGAGAGACCTGAAATTTGGGTTGTCTTGCCCTATAAAGGTGGCCAGAGGTTGGACTAGATGAAGACAGAGGTCCTGTACAGGCAAGGATAATGAAGTAAGTACCTTCACATAGCAAGGGCTTAGGAATGGTCTTGGAAAAACTATGTGGCAGTCAGGAAATTTGAATGGCCAAGGAGCTCAGCATCTCCTGGCCTTTGAAAAGAACACCATTTTCTTTTGTTCTTCTAGTTCTGTTGCCATATATATTCCCAGCTAGATGTGATGAGGCACTGAGATGGAAGTAGATGATCTTCAGGTGTCCTTTCCAGGTGTGGGATTTGATGCCTCATACATTGCCTTTGCTCAGGGATGTGACTGAACAAGAAATTCAAATTAACATATGTTCCAGTGAGAGAGAGGCTCAAAATGTGGTAGACCCTTTTTCTCTGTCCCAAAGCAAGATCCATTAGTATACCATTGCTAATAAAGGTACTTGCTTATTGGTCCTAAAGGCATTCTGAGATAGCTACTTCATATCTTCCTCAAGCAACCTATACTTGCCACTGGAACATTTTTTTGAATGCATAAATTGGTTTTCTTGTAGTAATGTAGACCCAAGGACTTGCTATGTCTGTGCAATTAAAACACTAGATCCCTTTTATTTTCAACAGCCATCTGCTTGTTGAAAGTAAGTTATCATTTCTCCTTCACTTTTCCTTAAACAACCCTGATTCTTTTAGTCTTTTTTCATAGACAGAATTTTCTACATTATGAGCAGTTCTTGCTCTTCATTTTTGTGGAAGTATTCCTTAAGTTTAAGGGATAAAATTTCAGTGAAGGCCTTCCCACTACCAAGTAGAGTGTAGTATCATTTTTCATGATGTGAAGGCTTGAATTTCTGTTTGCACACTCCCATGCGATAATTTGCCTTTTCCACACCAGCCTGTCATTGCTGTTTCAGGTTCAGCTAACCCACAAATCCTTTTTTTCCAAGAGACTCCTTTCTAATCAAAATATCCTTCTGCATTTTTAGCATCATAAAATTTACTATGTGTACAATCTCCAGAGTTTACCTGAACTTAATCCATTGCTCTTGCTTGGTCATCTCACCCGCCTTTTTCAGACTACAACATGTTGAAATCATCTGGAGTCAGATGTTTTGCTGAGATGCATGGTAACACAACAGCTTTTCCTCTGTGTAAAGTCTTGTTTTCCCAAATACTCCCAAGGCTGTGCTTTTCCTACTTAGCTTTAAATCTTACCTATTTTTCATTGGATTGGCTGTGCTAATTGCATCCTTACATTTGGCCATTTTAGATGCAATTAAAAAAGACTCAAACCACTTTGATCTTCTCATTGTAATCTCCCCATAATCTTCCCTCTTCATGGAGTAATGAGCTAACATTTTCCTCCATCTTCTTTTTGGTCAATGATTGAATTCTGTTACCTTTGTTGTCTCTTGCTAATTTAATTTCAAGTTTCCAGACCTTGTTTTATATGGCTGTGTTCATACTCATCCTTGGACATCTGGTTTTGTTTCTTCTTGTTGTGGTTCCTCATTGTCTTTGAGATCAATGAAGAGAAGTCAGCGTTTCTCATTTCTAGTCTTTTTTCTGCATCTGAACTTCTGCCTTTGGCATTGTTTCTTTGGGGGACTACTAACTCTTTCTAAGCCCTCTCTTTCTTGGCAGTTTTCCAAGCTTATTGAATTCTGTCTGTCTGAAACCCATTGAGTTGGGTTTCTTCTCTTCTCCTGGCCTGCCTCTCCAGGGATCCTGAAATCTACCTTCCAAAGTAAGTCCCATCCACACTGCCATCCACCTTCCCTTTCCTACACTGCTGCTCCCTCGTGCTAAGACTCAAACACAGAGGAGCTGGTCCTTTAATTCCTTTCTAGGTTTTCTTATTACGAACAAAACTTGTGATACGTCTGTGTCACAAAGATGCTGAAGATTTTTTTAAGCTGCTGAATGCTATTTGTTCAACAAACGTCTCTAAATGTAGCTAAAATCTTCTACTTCCCACAAGACCTGTGATTCAGACATCTCTGTTAGGTACTCTCAAAGAGCCTCATACACCTAATCTTCATGAATGGATGCCCTTTAATAGACTCCAGTGAACTCTGACAGGGTGTCCTATTTCCGCCTTTGCATAAGTCCAGCAAGGCTAACTCCATCTGTCTTCTGGATATCAGAACAAGCTTATACCTACAAGTCTTACAGAGTGGCACCTCTTTTATGTGTCTGCTGTCCATTCTTCTTGAACAAGCAGCATCCTTTCCTGTCAGCATTCCAGCCGCGTGAGTGATCCGACCATGTCTCTGTGAGTTCAGTGAAGCTGTAATCTTGATCCTATATTAAAACTCCCAGCTAGAATAAAGAGAATTTTTATTAAATGCTGATTTCACCATGCTGCTTTCATTACTATGCCAACATCTAAGACTGATGCATTATTCTCATTTCTTCTGTGGCATTGTGACAAAAAGCATTTTCCTTCTTCATTTTAATGTCTTCCTCTAATTTGCTGTGGTGTCTGTGTGAGCATATACTGGTCATGTGGTTTTGACTCCCTGTACATTGTCCTTTTCCTGAAACATCATGCCATATGTAAAAAAAAGAGATATTTTTTTAGGCTCAAACATTATTTTATTCTTTTTGTGGGTACTGGTGCTTAGGACATTACTCTGAAGTCTTTCAACACAACATTTGCTCTCAGGAATCATGGATAGTGGCTCTTTCTCTAAATTAAGAACAGTTGCCTTAAAATTACATTTGTCTCAGTTCAAGAATGAGATTTCAATAATAGGGATGAGTTGAGGACATAAAAACTTCACTAGTAATAACCAAAGATGGGGGGAAAGTCCCTATCTTACTAAGCAGAATTAGATCTATTTCCTACAGACTAGAAAGATACACAGCTCTTTCCATTCCTTAAGCTGGATGGGGATGTATCATGCCATGCCAGCAGGAATGCTCACTTCATCTACATGCAAGAGTTTTTCTTCACCTTGGTGACCACACAGCCCAGACCCAAAATTCTCAGCAGTAACACAAACGGAGGGAATTGTCAGTCATGGAAATACTTCAACACATTCTGTGTTGCCCAGAAATGTAAGAGACCATCTGGAATTAGTGTTGAATATTTTTGCTAATGACCTCATGGTGGAATATTGAGAATGTTTATTAAATTTGCAGATGACACCAGGCAGGAATTACTTGTGAGTCTGGTAGAGGACAGGATTAGAATTCAAAATTATTTTGCTGAACTGGAGAAACTGTCTGAAAAAAAATTAAATAGAATGCAATTCAATGAGAACCCACGCAATACATACACTAAGACAGGAATTATCATCAGCATAAGCCCATAATGACAATTTTTAGAAAGTTTGCACAAAAAAGACTGAGAAGAATTCTGGCAGATCACAGAAATTGTGAAATGAGCCAACTGTATCATACTTCTGTGAAAATGTCAGATATTATCCTGGGATATATAAATGGGAATAGATCTTAGATGATACATTCTACTCAGCACTGGCAGGGCCTCAAGGGCAATATATGGTCCTGTTTTAGGCACAGCATTTATGAAAAATACAAAGTGTTTGGAGGAAAGTAGGACAGGACCAATATAGTAGCACAGAAGTCTGGGAAAATGGGAATTGCAGAAGAAGCTTGCATGGAGGCTGTTTAACAGTAGAAGAGGCATGGAATAAATTTTAGGTAAACCAAGCTCCTACAGAGAAGAATGAAATTGCCTGTTCTTCCAGCCTGAGAACAGAAGGACATAAATGCAACAGGAAAAATGCAGATCAATCACTACTAAGAAACTTTCCTGCTGGTCAGAAAAGTGGAAAGAGTTTTCTTGAAAAGAGATCTCTACCCTGGAAAGTCTACAGACATGGGTCTTCAACTAAGGAGAACTGTTGATACAGAAAGACTTGGACAGCCTCCCCAAAAGGTCTGGCTAGCTGAATGCACAACTGTGGCCTACGAACCAGAGATAAAGCAATATTTTAAACAAGGAAGCTTCTGTCTTGAATCTAAGCAACTTTGGGGTATGCCCTTCTTTAAAAAAAATCAGACATTGTTCCTACATGCTCAAAATGGGTATTCCCACTGCACCAGGAGCCTGTTGTTCACTGTCACTTGGGGATGTTTGACAATGTCTTGCTTGACAGCCCCTCCGTGCCTCAGCTATGCCTGGGTGGAAGGCACCCACTGAACTGCAGTTCATTGGGGCACACTGCAGGTTTCCTCTCTCTCCCTGAAATGCTGATGTGAGCAGAGATCAGGGCAGGAGTGAGACACAGAGCAGCATATCGCATGTAAGCACACAGGCCCCTCATTCCACCCTTCTCCCATCTTCCTGTCTCCAGGTGGACTGAGCAAGCAGGGGCTCAGCACAGGATGCAGAGGAGCGTGTCCCCTCGTGCTGAGGGACCATCTTTCCTTATGCCTTACCCAGTGTGGAAGGCAACAAGGAGGGGTAACACTACTCTGCCAGAGAGGCACACCACTGGAAAGGTCATCGTGATCTTAGGAATCAAGAGAGCAAGCAGTACCCTGACCACCTTTAATTGAATAAGACCTGTATTTAGGGCACTGGTGATTCAGAGATGGTGTCATTCCAAATGGAGTTTAGGTTTGCCTTTATTCAAAGTTATCACTTCTCCATTGGTTCTGTTTGGCTTTCAATGATGTTCCACGTAAGTCATTTCAAATTCCTGTGATTCATATTATCCCTGACTAATGGTGCCCACAATGGAAAATTCTAGGAGTTTTGTGATGAAAACCATATTTAGTGTTAGTAGTATCCATATATAGTAGGGACTGACAGTAATAAAGGGAACGAAAGGAAATATGCTGGTAAAGACAGGAAGTGGAACCTCTAGAATAAGATGTTTTCATGTGACATTTAAAGGGCATGCTAGAAATATTTTGGTGGGAGATCAAATACCACCATTCTCCACATTTTGGCTTGATGTCTAATTATTCTTCTTGGTCAGGTTCTACCAAGAAAAACCACAAACACACACTAAACATCTTCTATTCATCTTCTGGTTTTGTACTTGAGGCTCCTCCTCCCACTTCAGTGCCAAACCGTCCCAGCTTCCACATCACCATGGGGTTATTAATCAATTGTGATATCCACATGACCTCCAGTTTCAGCTCTCTTTGGTCCCTCTACTCCACTAGCTGAACTATTTCTAATTGGCTAATCAGCTTATCCGGTTTGGCCCTTGATGCAAACCAGGTCTAGACATGATCTATTCCTGGGAGGCCCCTGGGTTCAAGGGGCCAATCTCACACCCTGTCCATCACTATTGTCAGCACGGTACCCTATCTCAAAGACATGCCAATGAACATTAGCAAGAGATTAAAATGACAGCCTTGGTTTTCTTACATGCCTTTTAATCATCGTAACATGCAGTCTAATGTTTCACTCTGTCTTCCTTTCTCTGCAAATGCATGTTCTCAAGGAAGAAACCAGGAGGGATGAGAGCAGGTCAAAGACCACAGCAGGGTGAAAGCAGTGGAAAGGAATTAAAATGGAGGGTAGGGGAGACGAGACAAGAGGCAAAACCCAAGTCAGAATCTAGCAGCCAGACACAGAGCAACAAGGCTGGAATATAAATTCCTTTGTATGTCTCCCGTAGGCTGGCGTCTTATAGGTACCACTCACATCACACCAGCATGCCATCAACATGTGCCAATGCTTGTGTCTACTGCTGGCTGCTTGACACCCATAGCCATACAGCCAAAAGGTGGTTTTCACAAAGGCTGCACATCTAAACTAGTTCTGAGAACAGCTGGGAGGCTTGGCTGCTCTGGAAACCAAGTTGCCTTTTGGAAGTGCCTGCATATGGATTTAGTAGCTGACTTTCAGACCTTTGGGTTTCTGAAAAAGTCTTAGCCTGTCCCTTAGCTGTGACTTTATGCAATTATTGACCATTTATGCAAACAACAATCAGAGAGCTGCAGGCAATAGGATCGTGTCTGAATTCCTTCTCGGTCTCTCCGGCAGTGAATAGTCGGCGGCTCTTAAACAAAGCCCCATTCTCTCTGCAAAGAAGCGTCAATGTAAAAGGCGGATGCTCCTGTATAAATATCTGCTAAACAGGCAGGCATAAAGAAGGTCTCCCTGTGCCCCAGCTGAAGAGCTGTGTGGCTGTGTTAACAGCATGCACAACCAAAGCTAATGACCGCGCTTGTCCAAGACTTCCTTGTGCTCGGCCAGCTCTGAATGCAGACAGAGCAAGTTCACACCTGCCTGCAAAATACCATATGGACATCATCTGTAACAAACTTGCTCAGATGGTTCATTTCTAAGGGGCATTCAAACTTTCCCTGGATGTGTGTTTTTTCCTCTCTTAGTCATGCTTTTACTGAAAATTTTAGCTAGTGCAATACCAACTCCTTAGCTTTTCAGCTCCCTGGTCCAAAACTATTTGGCTGGTGGGATGTGTGAATTCCTTTAGCCAACCAGTGGAGCATGTAATTAGCTCTATATGCACGAATGAATTACGCATATGTTTTGCTATGTGGCTTCAGCTGGTAACTAAGCATGAGAAGTTTCCAGCCAGAAAAGGAAACCGGTGAGAAAGTTAGGAAAGGCTGTGAAATGGGCAGTGCACAGGACATCTCTGGTTTTCCTTGCTCCCTTTCTGCTACAGGCTTGATTTTGCTTGCGTCCTCATATTTTAGGCTGCGCTTTCCATGGAGTACAGATTCTTCAGAGGATGCTGGGAGCATGCTGCAGGATGCATGCTGTTTTCTGGGCATCACATTCTGTTTTCACTCAGCACTGAGTCTGGATGACTTTTGCTGATCCAGGAGGGGTTAAGCTCGGCCAGCTGCAGAGGTTAGATGAGTCCTGCTCACCCATCCCAGCCCACCTAGGCAGGAGACAGAAGCAGAGCCTTGCAATCACACCTGTCCAGCTTATGAAGTTCCTGACTCTTGGTTGAGACGAGGTGTCTGGATCTCTGTGAGGGTTTCTGAGGCTATTGCAGTACACAGTCAAACAAGTTTGCTTGAACTGCTTCACAGTCCAGCTACATCATGTACTTGCAGAAAGACCTTCCTGCGAAGGCAGGTGTCTTACCTAACTGCTGTGCTGCTTTGCTCCTTTTTGTCTCTTGTTTAGCAATCCTTTAAGGATGCAAGCCTTAAAAGCAGGCCAGAGTTGAGAGAAGTTTCATGGTTGTAAGCCTTCTCTCAGTCCTTTATTGCAGTACTCAGCTCATGTTGAGTTGGCCTTCCCTGAACAAGGGAAATGTAACCCTGCTGGTAGCACCATTATATTATTTATACAGCAAGTTACAGTGTAGAGTTCAGACTTCTTTTTTACATGTCTGGGTGGAAAAAATGATTAGAATGTTTTGCATAAGCAAAATTTATCCTGTCCATTTCAATAGTCAATTTTTGTAACGCACCCTGGCATGTTAGAGATATTATTTCTTGACATAAATAATAACCTAGTACACAGACTTCCCGCCTGTTAAAATCCATCCTGCTTTTTACCATGCCCAGATGGAGTAGGATGTATAGAAACTTTTTTTTCAAAGAGAGGATCTTTTAGCAGACTATCAGGTCTCATTTAATTTCATGGTGAGAGAATGCCAGAAGTGGATTCGATGTAAATGCTGATGTGTTTCACTAGTGTTTCATACTGAACTGTGGTGTCCAAGGACCAAACTGGGGCTTCCTGAAGCCAGCAGAAGTCTTTGCACCATTTCTCTGGTTCTCAGGCATCCAAATGAAAGCTATCCAGCAAAGCAGCACATTCGGCGCCTTCTCCTCTGACCTCCCTCTGAAATTGCACACAAGGCCACACATTTGGCAGATGGGGAAAGGCTGAGCAGCAAGCATTTCGGCCTCTTACTGATGTGGTTAAATTATCTTAATGTATTTAAACAAAGTGCAATGTCAAAGTAGCATAAATACCATATTTCAGCAAAATGGCTGCTTCTCCAGAGTTCTGCTTGCCAATGCCAAATGAAATATTTCCCACTGTTTATTCACAAAATTCTTTCTTGTCCACTGAATTTTCATATTGCTGGGCTGGGCTAAATAATCAGTTTCCTTTTAAAATAGGAAAGCCATTAGTGCATTCCAATAGGCTTTTCATGCTATGTTAGAAACCCTTGGGAATGCAGTGTGATTAGGTTTTTTTTGGTCTTGATTATTGCTGATGGGAGCCTACCAGTGGGGAAACTCTGAAAGGCACACAACAGCAGGCCATGCACACTGAGGAGCTAAAGGAGGAAGTCTGAAGTGTGTGGCAGCCATTTGGTATATTAGTGGCAATTCCAGCCTTCTTAAACAGGATACCCTTTGTGTTAAGAACCACACCTGCATCACTTCAGAGATTAATGGGCAATTTCTTGGCAGTACTTGTGGACATTTCAGTTGTCCATTAGGATGATGTAAAACCAGAGGAGAATTTTTTTTTTTGATCAGCTTTAATTGAGCAGTAATCTCTTCTCCTTAAAGCAACTTAAGTTTCTTGGGAAACTCATAAGCTTCCTTGACTGCCTGGACAAAGAGTAAAGAAATTACAGAGGCCTCCTGAAGTATAAATCCTCCTCCATCCTCCTCCATTAGTCAAGCCTCTTCTGTGAATGAGTTAACTTTAAAAAAATCATATTACTAAGTATTTTATCAAAGCAAACATTTATTCAAAGTGAAAGGAAGAGATACTAGTCCCCTTCTGGAATGGGATGGAGACTGCCAAGATGTGTTTTAATTTCTTAAGAAAACAAACTATGTCAAACACTGGGTTTTAAGCAAGCAGATGCTCATTTATCATTCATTTTGTCTGTGCATGCACTTGGGATCCTGCTGAACACAAGTTTTCTGAGATGGAAATGACCATATGGCCAATACCTTAAAAATTAATTCAACATGCCCTGCCTCTTGTGCGCATCACATTCTTTTAATGGTGCTTTTCTTCCTTTTTTTCAGTGTTGGACAATGGAAACAGAACAACTGCCTTTGTGAGAGTCTGATTCGTTGCAGAGACAATCTATGACTGATGCTGTATGCTACCAGCAGAGTTTGGATACTTTGCAAAGGCTGTGATTTCATGGCCCCGCTTCTTTCAGAGGTTATCTCACAAGAAACCCAAACAAAAAAAAACAGCTTTGCTACTGTTTTAGGTGTTGTGAGAGGGCCAAAAGAAGTGGCCTGCAGCTGCCCCAGAGCTGTGCTGGTGTGCTCTAAGCTGAGAACTGGGTGTGTGGTATGCCAGAGATGTCCAGGGATGACAGCAGTTCATGCACTCCCCAGGTGTTGTATGCACTCCTCATACATCACAAAACAGCTAAAGTGTGCTGACTAAGGAAGATGTGAGCAAACAAAATAGGGTAGCTTTATAAACTCAAATTCCTTATTTGCAGGTACAGTTATCACAGTCACTGAAGACTTACAAGGTAAAGGCCACTTTGATTTCAGAAAGGTCATTTGTGAGCAAAATTAATGCAAGTGCAGTTCTGCTCATGGATCCTGATACAGTAAAAAGACATGCAATGGAAAACAGCTGTATGTCATTGGAGACTGTAGTTTTCATCTTCTTCATAAAGACTCAAGTGGCAGTCAGGAACCTGAAACATAGCTCAGTGACGTAATTTATAGATACCTACTTTATCTTAGCCAGGGCAGGGTGTTTTCCTGGTCAGCAGAGTATAATTTTGTCTGTCTGCTGGTAGCATCCTTGTACTGCCCCCTCTGCTCTTTGTTCCTCTGCCTCCCCTCTGCCAATGATCACTATTCACCACTTGTTTGTGAAGAATTGTCCTAAAGCTCTACAAGCAAGAAGCAACCCTGGCAGGCATTCGGGGTGAGCATTATCAGCAGGGTGTACTGTGACTGGTCACACTGCTGACATCTTTGACACCTCGTAAACCCAAACTTGAAACTGTCACATCCCAGAAAAATCATTTGCTGACCCATGCTGACGCAAACATCAACAGCAGAAGTACCTCCAGTCTGCATACACAGCTCACAGGTTTGATGCTCTGTATTACTGGATGCCACAACACCAGTTAACTATAAATACCATGCACCCTGCATGTGACACAGCTGTCCACCTGGGCTTGAGCCTGGAGTTAAGGGAACAAGGATGACAGGAATGAGAAAGGAAGTAACTGTTTCAGCTCTCCTCATGCCTGCTTCCAGAGGATGTGAGCTTCAGTTTCTTCGGATCCAAATATCTGAAGAAATACCTGCTGTCTGGAATGTTCCAAGGGAACTTCCTACTAGGGAAGTAACCAGACATTTGTCCTCCAGACAGCACTGAAAGCCCTGATTTTGGGTCCAATAAGGACATAAGTCATAATACTAGGGAATAAGGGAATAGACTATTTCAGTTGGAAGGGACCTGAAATGATCATCTAGTTCGACTGCCTGACTAATTCAGGGCTAAAGAAGTTAAACCATGTTAAGGGCATTGCTCAAATGTTTCTTAAATGGCATTGACTACCACTCTGAAAGCTTCAGTTCAGTATTTGACGATTTTCTCAGTAAAAAAATGCTTCCTAATATTCAGTCTAAACCTTGCCTGATGTAGTTTTGAACCACTTCCATATGTCCTGTCCCTGGATCTCAAGAAGAGCTCAGCATCTCCCTTTCCAGCTTCCCTTTTCAGGGAACTGTACAGACCATGGACACCACCCCTCAGATTTCTTTTCTCCAAACTAGACAAAACTTCATAGCGCATTCCTTACAGTCCTTTTACTAGCTCTGTTGCCCTCGTCTGGATCCAAGGACCTTCATATCCTCCTTAACCTGTGGGGCCCAGAACTGCACACAGTGCTCAAGGTGAGAACACCAGACAGCAGGATAATCCCCTATTTTGACCTGCTGGTTGTGCTGTGTTTGATGCACCCCAGGACATGGTGCCCTCTTGGGTGCCAGGGCTCACTGCTGGCTCACACTGAGCCTGCTGCTGACCAGGACCCCCAGATTGCTCTCTCAAGCCACTCCTCTCCCAATTTATGCTTGTGCTCAGCATTACTCCAGCATTTCAGCTTGTTAAATTTCATCCCATTAATCACAGCCCAATGCTCCAATCTATCTAGATTCCTCTGCAAGGCTTCTTGTCCCTCAAGAGAGTCAACAGCACCTCCCAGTTTGGCATCATCAGCAAACTTGCTAACAGTGCACTCAACTCCTACATAAAATAGTACGTGATAATGTCCTCTGCAAATAAAGGCATATTGATACTTGTTATATTACTCTCTTTCTTTCTCTTTTCTTTTTCTTGTTATTTTTGGTGTGAATTTTATATTTGATTAACCAGCGCAATTTTAGAAAACAATTCATTGAGGTGTGGCCACATGTCACATCTCAGTGAAAGCCATTTGAACTGCAACCTTCTCTAAGGAAATTGTTTATGTGCTTTGAATTACCTAGAAATCACATTCATATGTCTGATTTTTTTTTTTTTTTTCTGGTAATGTCACCTTATTGTCAGCACTTAGAAAGGTTAACTAACTGATAGGGATGGATAGTGCAGCCCATCATTAGAAAGACAGACTCTGTATGGTGATGATCAGTGAGAAATCTTTCCTCCAGCTGTCTTTTCTTGCTTTCTGCAACAGTTTCTCTGATTGTCAGCTGTCTACTCTACACTTCAGAGAGGCTTTGATTTTTCAGCCAGTGGGAATAGACCTTGGAAAAAGAGACTGGAGCTGTCAAAACCACCAGCCAAACCTCACCAACACTCTTAAGAGGAAACCCAGATATACCAAGGAAGAGCTCATTCAGGGAAGAGCAAACATAGGTTCATAGAGAAGTATTTTCTTAAGAATAGCAACTAGTGATAGTTTCAAAAGTCAGTAGCAAATGCCTCGATAGATGGTAAATATTTATTTTAAATAGAAATATTTTAAATACAGGGCTGGTCTAAAGACAGGTGTCCTATCCAATACGTCCATGAGTCAGTGATTGATCTCAGAAGATGATTCATGTCTCCTACTAGCTCCTATCACGTTCTGTGCATGTCAGGCCATGCACTCCTCCTTGGCAGGATGCCATTTCTCTCCCAAGAAAGAGGTGCCTCTTACCTGCACTGCTTTATATAAAAAAGTCACCTGATTCACTGCTAAGGGAACATCTCTAGGATCAAGATCGCACTCCATCTCCAAACCTCTGGCTGCCTGCATTGGTGATAGTCTGGCTCACACGTTGGCTGATCCTACTGATCTGCAGGCTGGAGACACACAGGCACAAGGACAGTGCTGACCAGGACTTGGATCCAGCCCCCATGGGCAATGTGGGTCCCAGCAGGCTGGGCCATGCCCTGCACTGCATCCTTTAGCCCAGCAGTGGATTCCAGTAACCCTGTAGTAAGCCAAAGGCTGAGTTTCAACATGACTATGAAGAACCTGGCTCACACACTCATTTATGACTGTTTGGCCTTCTTCTACATGTCTTAGAGTATTTCTTCAGGAAATTTTATTTTTTTTCCTTATCTCATGATTTGGTGTTTGTTTGTTTAAAGTTCCTGAAATACAGTCCAAGCAGGTTGAACCTTGTGACTTGTGGCTGGCTGAATACTTCTTTGCAAACAAATGTGTCATGACCAGAAACTGAAAACAGCAGGCTTCAGTCCCAGGGAGATCTCCTTTTGCTCTCCCTGCAAGCCCAGTAGCTTCCATAGTGGAGTCTATATCTGCACACATCCAGAGGTCTCCCCTGGGGAGGTAAGCTGCTCTTTGATCTGACAACCCAGCTGCCTGCTAATCTCCAGTCTTCCACAGCTACATCATCAACCCTGCAGCATGAACAGTCCCATGCCCTGTGTCCCAGTAAAAAGGCAAACATGAACCACGGGGAAGAAATTACTACTCTCTTTCGGTTGTCCTTTCTGGCAGCTGGTGGCATTCCCACCATGTCCCTTTGAAAGTCCTGATCATTCTTGTCAGATTGCCTCTGTGCTGATAATTCAGTACACCAGCAGCACCTGTTACCCCAGTCTCCTCCTTCAGTGTTCGCTGCCTTGGGCTTGTACAGCAGGAACTTCCTGCAACACATCCTGCCTCCCAGGAAAGGCATGGCTGGAGTCTCTGCTGGTCAATGAGCACATTCAGCATATCAGCTCATGCTCTGTTCCCTGCAACTTTTCCGTGGCTACATTTCAGCTATTTGATCTCTGGGTAGAGCCCATGGTATGGCAAAGCCTGGAGTCTCCCTCTGCTGAAGAACTGTGTCCAGCCACGGTAAGACAGGCAGATTGGGTGCACCAGCTGGTGCCCTTCTGAGACCTTCTGTGCAGCACTGCTCTGGTGCTGACCTCTGCTGTCAGTGCACCTGCTCAGAAAGGCCCACAGACCCTCCTGGCTGCACCGCAGTGACACCAAGTCTCCCTTGGTATTGTCCTCACTACTGCAGCCCAAGATTTTTAGCTTCCTAGAGATATGGGAGAGGAAGAACATAAGACAGGAAGATAAGCAGACAGCAGTTTTAAACTGTCCCCTTTCCTGAATTCATATGTTTTTTCAGAGAAAATTTCTATCTCTGAAAAAAAAAGAAGTGATATATGTCTTATTTTCCCCTCTTAAAAAACTCACCAGCAATTCACAGCCTCTCAACAAGTGATGGGGTGAATGTAAATGTGTTTGTGTGCATGACCTTGATGCTGTCCATGGGACCTCTGTGCACCCCAAACTTGCTATTATCTTGAGGCAGACATAACTGTGGTTGATTGAGTTTGAGCCAATTGTTTCAAAGCAAAATTCATTTTACCCCCAGAGGATTTTAACACCTTGACAAATCAACAGTGGTGAAGATGCTCCACGTGTGTTTTGGCTTCTCAAGACTACAGTCAAGTCACTGTTCTTGAAACAGATGTTGAGATACATTTTTTATATATAAATTTATTTATTTATAATAAATTATATAAATGCATATATGCTTAATATAAGTGAATTGTTATTATTATTCCTTTCCTAACACCTCAATAAGCCTATTTTTCAGAAGTCCTCTGACATTTGAAAAGTTGACTTTTCAGCCCCATCTGTCCCACCTATGTTCTCTGAAGTGGGAGAATGCAAATTCCCCTGACAGTAAGCATCACTTGTCCTGTGAATGGGTTATGCAGGGTTACCTTGCTCCCAGCTGATTCATTTTCCCACCTGGAGAAGGGAGGTCTGTGAGCAAATATCTGAGGGTTTCTTGTTCCTGGGCTGTAAGGGAACTTGATGATGTCTTGCAGTTTGTTTGTTTGGGAAGTTTGTCTTTGCACAGACTACAGACCCTGATTAATGTGATGTTGTTGCTATGGTCATTGCTCTATCCTGCAATGTTTTCTGTTTCTGTCTTTGCTGACAAGGCCTTTAGCACCAATCTAAGGGCAACGAGTAATAACAGGGAGGAACAGAGTCATAATGACCGTCCTCTGAGCAAACAATTGATATGCTAATGACGTTGGTGGGAACGCAGCTCCTATCTACAAAGAGAGGGACTGGGAATGAAAATAGGACAGGGCAAAGAACAGAGAGAGGATTAAAAAAATGAAGAAGACTCTTGTGGGATTTTTCCAAGGACTTAGAATAATCTTTTTGGAGGAAAGGGAAGGATCCAGTGTGATTTCATACCAGGAGGAAGTGTGGTTTATCAGCAGTGCTAGCAGAGGAACTGATTCAAATTTAATATTACCCCGCCACAGAGAGGATATTGAAGTACAGAAATCTGTGCAGAACTTTTTATTTGACTTTCATCTTCTGTGCACTTCTGGTACTGAGTAAAAAGCTCAGTTGTTACTGAATCCCATCTCAACCCACGTTTTCAAAACATCAGCAACATGCTCTAAACCCTTACAAAGAAACACCAGATTTCCCAGGTAGCTGTGGTCCTGAAGAATGGAGTGTTTTGAAAGTGGTGACTGGAACACGCAACAGTTGTGTTTGTGGCTTCATCTCTACAGGACAGCAAGCAAAGTGAGTGGCCTAGATGTGTTTTGAGACAGGTCATGGAGAAAAGGGAGCTGCAGGGTCAACCGCAGTGTGTCAGGGCCCTGGGAACAGTTCTGTGAATGCCTAAAGAGGGGATCTGCTCTAGCCAAGTCATGGGCAGTTGCATTTCACACGATCATTCTTTCCTTATTTGCCCCCATAAATGATTGAATCAGTCATCTTTTTTACAAAAACAAAAAACACTCTTGGCCAAAGACTTCAAACAATGAAAAATCTGGAAGTCTCCCGAGAATCTACTCCAGTGCTAACACCCTCACTGTTAGAGGCTTATTTCTGCTCTCATTTTTTTCCACTTCAGTTTCCACTTTTCAGAGTAAAGAACCTCTCTGTATAGATACTTCCTTATGCAGACAATTTTTAACCCAAATCAAGTTGTCTCTTAGCTGTCTCTTTGATCAGCTAAATAGATAGAATTTCTTAAATCTCCCTTTGCAGAGTGCAATTTTCTTACTGTGAACCACTCTCATGCAGTCTAGCAGAACAAAACTGAAAGAAAAAACTTTGGCCAGACTTTGTTTTGAGAAAATACTTAGGAGATAGACTTTGTTATCTGATTACATTTGGTGTTAATAAAAACTTGATTATACAGCAATAAATTCTGCAGTTTGCATTGTTTTGAAATGACAAAAACTTGAGTCATCCATTTTCCTTCTCTGTGAACTTCTTCCCTTTGACACTATTAAAACAAGTATGATTATATTGCATCAAAATAAATCATCAGTGATGCCCTGTCCTGGTTACAATATATTGAGCTTTATTCACAACATCATGAGTTTTCTTTTTAGGCATTTTCAAAAGTATAAATCTCCCTTTCAGGGTGCTCAGTAGCAAAATTAGCATTTGCTTTTTGTCCCTGTGCTCCCAATTTTTTCATGGTTGTCAGTCCAAGTATTTGGCCTTCAGAGCTGTCTGAGGGGAAGCATAAATCAGGCATATAAAAATCCAGTATATAAAAATGTAGTTTCTCTTACGTGCAAGACAGAAGTTCCTTTTTGCAAGTGTAAAAGTGGAAGTGAATCTCTGTTTTAAAGTGTGGTCACTGCTTTTTCACTGCAGAAAACTTTGCAGTATTATGTTACTACAGTGAGAAAATTGTTATTGGTCAGCTAAAGGCCAGTAAATCATAACGTGCTGCTGCATCTCCCATAGAAGAAATCGTGATCTCATGATGGAAACGTTCACTGGGCTATATTATTACTGCAACTTGTCCTCTAAGAACAAGGGCAGAAGCTCGTAATGGATATGGTGCCGGCACAGTTACACGAGAGTACTCTGCTGTCCACATGCCTCTGCACTGCTTCTCCTCCCACAGAAAGGTCAATGACACAGAGGTGAGAGGATTTACGTACTTGGTGCCCTAGTAAGAAATGCTTTTAGGTAGGCTGGGCCTGGGCTGTAAACAGCCCCACTTATTTCAGCTAAACATTATTAAGGTCATAAAATGTCTCAAGATTCATGCAGACTTCATGCCAGCTTGGCTGTGGCCCAGGTGCATCTGCTATGAAAGCCCCCTGAGCATGTTTGGGGAGATTTAGGCTATGCTAAGTCAGAGTCTGAAAGGGGTTGCTTTGGGAGGTTTTGTGTCTGGTTTTGGCAGCCCAGCTTTCTATGGGATGAAAACACTGCATAAAGAAAATGCAACAAGGCAGTCTTATGGCCTCCCGAAGCCCTCTGTGGCTGTGAGTAGCCTCTCCAAGTCCATGGTTGGGGCATCCTGGTATTTGGGTTGATCTGAAAGTGGAGGTGTACTGTTTTGGAAAAAAACAGATAGTGGCATTGCAAGGTGAGGTGAGGTTTTTGCAGTGCTACTGGCTTCCATGCTCCAGTGTATAAGGTTTGCCCAGTAATCCTCAGTAATTATTTATAGTACAGGCTTTCTTTTGAAAGGAGCGGCCTTTTCTTCTCAGGAAGGTGACAGCTTGTTCCTCTTCTTTTGCAAAACCACTGACTGCCACATTTAGCTAGTGCTGGGGCTCGGTTGCCCTCATTTTCCTCATCCAGTGACAAGGCACAAGTATGAGGGGAGGTTCAACAGTGCAGCCCAAAGTCTGCATTTGCATCGTGGGGAGAGGGATGTTCCACCTGGACATCCATACTGGCACGTCAGCTAGGAGGAAGCTGGAGAAAGGAGGTATGCTGGAGCCAGGAGTGCCAGTGAGCTGCCGTGCACCCATGGCATGGGGCTGTCAGCTCTGGCATCCTGTAGCACCTACAGGGCATCCTGTAACACAGGGAAAGATGGGAGGCCTGCCCAGGCCCAGGGAACAGCTGTGCTCCAGTGGCAGGAGAGTAATCAGGCTATGGCAGCCTGGTGCTGCCTGATTGGTCTACAGTGACATGATGATATGCTCCCACTTCCAGGGACATCTTCCCAAAAGAGATTTTGTATGCTAATCCCTTCTGCCCTCATCAGCCAGGCCTCAGACTGCCGGCTGCTGAGCTGCCAAGTTCCCAGCAGGAGTAACCTCTGCTGCTCTGATAAGAGGGGATAAAAGCCACCCTCCCCAGGCTCCTCTGGCCGTGGTGGGCTCTCCCTAGAGCCCTCTGCAGCCAGCCCCTTGCTGGAGCTGCTCCCCTCTCCGGGAGGATGATGTAGTCACCCAGTGAGGATAGTGCCTGGGTCTGGGTGAGCATGGACCACCAGTCCAGAGATGGGGTCGCCCCAGACCCCAGGGAACAGGGAGTGGGATCTCCAGCCCACCACCTCAGTCTTGGTGAATGTCTCCTTTGCTGTGCAACTCAGTTTGTGAAGCAAAACTGGCACACTGATGATAGACAAGGCTCTTATCCAAGGGATTACCACAGCCCAAAATACAGGTAGCTCTTCACTCCAAAGCTCAGCGAGCAGAAGATGGTCTGCTCTCCCATGGTGATCTCTGAAGTTACCTTTGCACTGCTCATGACTCCTGGGCCAGTCACAAATATATCCCACTGCTCAGAGAACCTTCACGGTTGCTTACCATGTCAGCAAAAGCCTCCTTCTGGCAGCTGGGAATGGCTGAAGTAGACCATAGATTTTGTCATGGACATGAGTCTAACCTCTCTGCAAAGAGGATTATAACAACAAGTAATGCACACTTCTCTTGCTGATGTTCCTGCACCATGGGGAATTCAACAGTGACAAAAGACTCAGGCGTATGAACTCCTCTGCTTTGCTGCAAAAGTTCTGAAATACAGTCAAGTTTTGGGCTCCTGGTATTTTGATTGGTTTTGCTGTCATATCTTGAGAGATAACTCTTAAATTACACAGCACCAACCAAGCAGCATCCCGCTAAACAGAAAAAAAATCCTTGTTGAAGCAAAATGTTCTATCACTAACTGCATTAACAGGTTTGTCTCTCCTTCAGAAAGCTGTTTTACAAAAATTAGGTTTGTTATGCAGACAAATCACGTCTCTTTAGTAAATCTATACTCTAATCAGATGAGGTAAATACCCAGAGACTAGCTATGGTGGCTGTATAAATACCTCCATAGATAGAGGCATCAAGAGATGAAATGCAAAGATATTTATTATTTTATGAGGCTCATTCCTTTCTCTAGGATCTAAAGAGACATGCTTTATTGAATGTCAGTAAATTGTCTTTGATGTAGAGAAAACTCCACTAGCTTTGATAGATTTGATCTTTTTAAAAATAACTGTATATTAAAGTATTTTCTGTGGTGCTGGTGACCTTTCATGTCACATTACTGAGTCTCAAGTGGCCATACATGGCTGTGATAGAGCAAGGGCTCTATGTGACTCAGGGAGTCCCATAACACAGGAGCTCTCCAAAAGTATTAAGTGTTCGGCACAAAGTCAAGATGCTGTAGATTCTACACAGCGTGTTTCATATCCAAAGGCTTTTGCCATTTAGCTTTTTGGTGATTGATTGATACCATTGCAGGTACCAGGAATATTTTCTGAGCCTACTGACGGTGGAGGATGCCACTGCCTCTTTCAGTAGTTGCACATAAATTGGCATTCCAACCCTTTGGGCTGCTGAGACAGACAATGCTAATACATGAAGCCAATGAGAATTACATTTGCCAGGGCTGGCCCTGGGAATGGGCAGCCAGCCAAGGTTTCATGGCCTCGGTGATGTCCTCAGAGATGAAGGTGAGGGGGTAGCCCCAGTTGCTTATTTTAGATGATACACAGAGAGCTGCTTTCAGAGTAAGGCAGATAGACATTGCTGTTGATCAGAAATTTGTCCTGCTTGCACAGCAGTTTTTGAAAGAGGGAAAAAAAAGGACCGTGCTGAAAATACAAAGTACCTGAGAGAGACTGGCCCAGGAGCTGGCTGGAGGAGACCTGAAGTTCAGATGGGCAGAAAGATTTCTCTGACAGTCTTTTCTGCAAGAAGTGAGAAGGAGGTGGCAAAACATCCAAGTCCCTCAACTGTTTGTTGGTGAAATCATGCAGAGAGAGTTTGTTCCTTCTTCTCAGGCTTTTAATCAAGGTTTTATTCTCAGAGGGAATAGTACTTTTTTTTTTTTTTTTTTTTTTTTTTTTTATTTTGGGGGTGTTTTTTTTTATTTACATATGGGAGTGTTCTATTTCAATTACAATGTCTTGCTCTGGACCCTTTGGCCAGTTCAGAGTCATCAGATACTATTCAGTGCTATAGATCTCTTTATAAATAATTGATGTATCTTACGGTTCTTGTCTTTTGGTGGAGGACATGTCAGAAGGCCAGCAGCTGGGAATGAGAGTATGTTTGTTACAGGTTTATTTTAGCCGTGATCTTCACCCTCCTTCCTATCCTCAGGTTAAAGAAAATGCTGGTTTCCACTCTTGTATTTGTTTCAGTTGCTGATTGCTCTTAATGACTGCAAAGCCCCACCCTTTTTTTTAACGGGTCAGTGCCCAAAACATGCCCACTGTTAGTCAGATCTGCCGAGTTTAAACAGGTGCTTTTTCTAACCCACAGTAAATATAAGCTGACCTTTTAAAGTCAAGTTGTCCTTCTCATAGCCTAGAAGTAGATGTTGCTTTTGTGATTACCCTCAGTGGCTGTAAATTTAAGTTATACCTATCAACTAGTGTCATGGGACATAGTCCCTGGCTAATGCTGAAACTGCTGCTTCTCATGCATGGTCTAGTAAACTCTCACATGACAAAGACACCCGAATCTAAAGCTGTTGGCAAGCAGAGAAATGACTGTCTGCCACTGCACAGTGCCACGTGAATGGATTTTTTTCCATTTCAAACCCTTACCCTAAGGTTGGACTATAGCAGGGGAGGGCTCTCATCTATTCTGCCTGGTGTGGAATGTGCTTTCTGATACTGTGGCAGGTGAGTGACCACCCCACGTTGCTGCTGCAGAAGGTTATGGGTGAAATGTGTTCAGCAAACTCCAGCAGTATGATAAGCAGTTGATCTGCACATCTGCTCACCACCAAGAGGAGGAGGGAGGTGCAGCACTCAAAGAATTGGAGAAGGACTCAGGAGATTCACTTTCCCCAGAAGGAAGCTGCTGCCCTTGCTTGGAAACAGCCAAATCCCATTTCCCCAAGGATGCTACTTAGGACAATGGGAAGAGTCCTGGGGGATGAATTCAGGAGCTAAGTGCACAGAGCATGCAAATATGTGTCATCAGGGGGCACACACTTCATCCCAAACCAGAGCCAAATCCATCACTACTCTCCAAGATAAGACACATTCGCATTTGCTCTTTTTACTAATGCTGCTGAAGGAGAGACCACAGCCAGTGGTCCCAAAATATGACCTCCAGAACCTCTTTGTGATGGTATTGTTACCTGGATTCTGCGCAAGGTGGGGTTGGAGGGACTGTGTGCCCTGGCATGACCAGAAGTCCTTTAAATTACTTTTGCTTTCCTACAAAAAAGTAGCACAACACTGCTCCAAAGAATGAAGACCCGCACTCTGTCCCTTCACAGCTGCCCCCAAATGAAGACAGAGACCTGTCTGCCCAGCACCAGGCAGCTCATTTGAGATAGAAGAGTCATTTTGTGGGAGATCAGGTGTCAATCCATGCAGACCCAAGCTGAGTTACAGGGTGTTTGACAGCCCAGGATACCACAAGCTACCCCCAGGACAATGAGGGACAGAGGCCTGTGCTCCTTTACAGCACAGTTTCCCCTTGAAAGGCTACAAGTACCAGGGCATGGGGCTGCAGGTATGGCAGGGTGAGGACAGGCTGCAGAAGACACCAGTGGGCTGAGGTGAGGACCAGCATGCATGGAAAACTGATGCCCTGTGCTCCCAGGCATGCCTGCTAAAATGTGTCATGGACAGACAAGTCCAGCTGAGGAGCAAAACGGCACTGTAGGTGCACAGACATGAAACATCCTTCCCTAATATCTGGCAGCTCACATCTGCCTGCAGGGCAGAGGGGCAGGGGGAGCCAGGGCACCTTCTGAGTGGGAGGCGGGCAGCAGCATGACGGAGTGTCACAGAGCAAGGGGCATGCAAGGGCTGTGCGTGGGGATTAGCAAGGGAGTGGGGCATTTTCCAGAATTCATATTCAGTGTGCTTAGCTTAATCCACTGTTTTGCTCCAGTCCCTTTCGAGCACCGTATCCCACCAGATACGATGATTTTCCAAAGCCCTTTTTGGGGTGAGTTCTCTGTTTGTTTTGTAGGGTATTTTTTCCAAAATACTGCAGAGGCAATGTAACACAGCCCAGCTCTGAGTACGTGCTGCACCATTCTGGAAGATGGAAAACAAAAGCTAAAAGAGGATGGTTAACCTTTTCTAATTGTCACAGCACAGGACTAGTTGCCAGGAGGAACTTGAGTGCTAATCCTACTTTACTCACCATGTGACCTTTGGGTGAGTTACCTAATTAACTTGTCCTTCAGTCTGCCGAGCCTGCAAAGGGCAGGTGTTTCAGTGAAACGCAGCATTGCTGAGCCAACATGTGGCCTCGGGAAACAGCCAGTGAATAAAACCTGCTGCACTTTTTTAAAGGTGGAATTAATACAGAGAATTAAAACGTCCTGCTGTAAGTTTAAGCTTGCCCTTTAATCTTTTGATGGGGTACAGGATCGAGCCCAGACTATTTGGTTGAATGGAAGGTCATTCTGGATGGCATTTGGTATTTGTGGAGGAGTGATTTAGAGGGATCTGATCAAATTATAACTGAGTCAATTCTGTTCTGCTGGAATTCATTTCCTTCCACTGGATCCTGATTTTCCCTGACCACCCTGTGCTGTGCTGCTGCTGGTAGGAGTGTTCTCCAAATATCACTGTGGCTGCCCTCCAGGAGGATTTGGGATTATCCCTCTTTTCTCTTGCGTTTGAAAGGAGTTTTCAGGATGAATTAAAAACACTCAATGCAAAAAGGAATATTTATCCCTTGATTCCAAGCTTTTTCTCATTCAGTTTCTCTCACTTCCTGCATACATCTTTTTATTGACTCACTTTAGCTGTAGTTGAATCTCTTTTTTTTCCTGAAAGTGTTCAGCATTAGGTACATAAACACAGTTGGATTCTTCATGCTAATGTGGAATGAAAAGATACTAACAACCATCCCCAGAGATCATCCTCTCTCTGGTGAAAGATCTTTCACCCTGCATTGGAAAAAGCACTTTACAGAATTATTCACTCCCTCTTTAGCATTTGATGTCAAAGAAAATGCCAGTGCATCTCTGCTATGGATTACAGACACATCATTTATTATTATCTGGCACTCAGGAGGCAAGCCTGCCTCCTGGGGTAGGTATGGCTTGTTTTCCAGGTTTGATCTCTCATTTAAAGAGGGAGTTTTCAGGGAGATTTTTTTTTTTGGAAAGAGCCAGCCTACACTCTTCTCTTTCAAGAAGTTTGGTCTTCGCAGTCTTTTGCTATAATGGTCCAATATTTAAATGGTCCAGTGTTTATTTAAAACTTCCCTTTTATAACAAGCTGTGGACTGGACAGCTGAAATGCAACCTTGGTTTGGATGAATGGATTCTACAACCAGGTTTCCAGAATCAGGTTTTGATCCCTGCTTATTCAAAAATGCCCGTAACCATGACTGGTCTAATTGAAACCGGAGGCGCTTGCTGCAGACTAAGGAACAATTCAATGGGATTAAGGCAATGTTGCATCTGGGCTGTTGTGATTAAATTTTGCAAATATTAACTGAAAAAATCTTGGCTCAAATCCTAGCCAATATGTATTTGAGCAGTTCCCCAGAAAAGAACTGGGGCTGAGCTTTGCCTGAGGTGTAGCAGTGATGCTGTTTTAACACGTCCTTCCATTGTCTTCACTTGACAGAATCTAAGGATTTTGGCTCAAAAAGGGCAAACTCTTTGAGGGATGGTAAGGTTAGAGTTCGAAAAGAGCAATTTCCAGGGGAAAAAAGTTTGCAACATGACAATGAAACCAGACAGAAACCCTGCTGTCTTGAAAAATAACTCTGGGAGTGAGAATCTTTCCCACAAACCCAGTAAGCTCCTTGGGGCACGTCCACAGCATGCAATGAAACATGCTGCAAGGATCCCAGTGCTGGCCACTGAGCTAATGGCAGACCATTAGGAGCAGAACAACTGTGTCAGTGTCTTGTCTGCTCAGAGGGCAATATGCCATGATTTCAGGGGAGAGCTCACCTTCCTTCAGGTGTTGTGCTGTACTCTATTTATGGATGAGTCTGGGGTTTGCTCTGAAATTTTGGCAAAGGCAATATAGGCACGCTAACATATTCCTTCACCCAGAGAGTAAGCTTTGGGGCATGAAAAGGAAGAATTTCCTTTTCTGGGACAACAGGACCACTTGTCCCTGAATACATTGCTAAGAGACTGTTCTGTTCTTTGCATGCTCTTCAGAGTAACTCATCATAAATCTATTCAGAAACTGAAGCAGAAATAAATCTAACAGTATTTGTTTATCACAAAGAGTATCAGGCAGTGAGTCCACTATGGCATTTCTAGTGGTGGGATTTTTTTGTGTTTGGGGAGGGGTTTCTTTCCTTTCTACAACTGCCCATTAGATTCCAAGATCTGAGATGCTGATATCCATCTATGAATCCGCTGCTTCTCTGTGAGAGTGCCAGTCTGCCAGTCTGACTCAGAGCCAAGTTTTGCAGAGCTGCCACAACTAGAGTGACTAGGTCATTCACAGTCAAGATCTCCCAACTTCCAAACTACTCCCTTTTGTCCTTTGGCCTGAAGTAACCTGTTGAATCAATCTACATCCACTTGTGAGCACCAAGCTTCATGAATAATGTTGACCAACTGGAGAGAGTCCAGCAGGCGGGAATAAAAGTGATCAGAGGGCTAGAAAACATGAGCTGTGAGGAAAGACTGAGAGTTTGGTTTGTTTAGTCTGGGGAATTGAAGATGGGTAGACATGCTAACACCCTTAAGTATGTGCAAGACTACTGCAAGCAGGAAGGATAAGCTGTTCTTCATGTCTGCTGGGGACAGAAAAGGAAGTAACAGGCTTAAAGTGAAACAAAGGTAATTTAGGTGAGATGTTAAAAGTAATTTTCCAGCTGAGAGACTTGTGCAAAACTGGGATGGTTTGCTGTGGTTAGCAAGTGCTTTTTTGAGAAAGCTTTGGCAGTAGCTGAGATAACTATCTCATCACCTTCAGCACAGATTATCCTATCTGGAGGTTGATGGAAGGGCAAGATAACCTTAAAATTTCTTCCAGCTTTGCTTTCTGTGATTTCTGCTATGGATGCAGAAAGTCACAAGGGTGATTCTTAGTTCTCTGGTAGGTGTTTTGTGACCAGGCTACCATGTGGTTTTACAGACTGTTGTCTGATGGGAGAAAAGATTAGTTGTCCATCCTAAAATTGTCCAGAACATCCCCAAAACACCACAGGGGCTCCTCTTCAAAGGGAGTTACAGATACAAACAACCATGAAGGCCAGGTCCCAACAAAAATAAGTAAGCCTCCCTGCTGGACCAGCTGCCCTTGGCAATGTCCTAAGCCATTTCTCCAGTGGTGACCAGTGTGGTGGCTTTGCAGTGAGGTAAACCTTGGTGCCTGAGCAAACTGAATCAGATAGACACCCAAGCAGCCAAGAGCTGCTGAGTTTCTTTATGTAACTCAATAAAAGGAATGAAAACAAAAGCAAAACCTGATGCACAAAACAAGCAGCACACAACAATCCTTCCTTCTCCAGTTTCACAGGGAAGTAAGTTCCAACAATGTAAAGTCAAAGATTAAATAAAAAGAAAAATCCAAGGGCACCCTGCCATGCAGATATTAGACCTGGGTAAAATAGCATTGAGCACACCCTCACAGATTTAAACACCATGAGATGAGCAGGGGCTTCGGACCCAACAAAGAAGCTGCCTTCTCAGCAGGTTCATTGAGCCTGCATTTTTAGCCCTTCCTTTTCTGTAATCCTGTCCATTTTTAATTGAGGGAACATTATGAAACTAGCGTTTGTGCAGAGGAGTGCCCAATCATGGGCCAGCACAGCCAGAGGGGAGGCTTGGATGGTAATGGTGGCTTAGAGCTCCCCAGGCTGTGGCTGCCCGTGATGCTACTCCTGAAGAGAAGGAGCTCATCTTTGCTGCTATGAGCAGGGACTGCTGGGCAGAGCTCTTTCATGCAGCTAAGCCAGCACAATTATCATTGGCTAGTTTAGAAGAAAAAGGCATCTCAGACATACTCAGGGTGAGCAACTCTCCCCTGTTTGTGAGTTCAGTTCCTTTCTGTTGCACTTCTCTGTCCTTTCGTCCTCTTTTGTGACTCTTCTGGAATTTAGATTTGAGACACACACACCAGCCAAGGGCCAGCAAGCTCCTTCGACCTTCCACTTCATCTGCAACAGACCCATTTCTAAGTAGGAATAATGATAGATGCTGATGAGGTGCAAGATTTGACATTCATCTGGGAGTGCAGAAGCATGTGATTGCTTATTTCACCAAAAACTAGAAATGGGTGGATATTTATCTCTTTCGTCTGCACAGCTTTGAAGGTCAGCAATTCAGTTGAATTTCCATGGATTTCGAAAGTGCTTATTTTTCCATGGATTTGCTAGTTGCCCAGATTTTAAAATCAATCTTTGTCATCTTGAAAAAATAGGAATAATAAATTCTTAACTTCAAATTTAAAATTTCCTTTTAAGAAAAAAAATCTTTTTTATTGTTAGCTTTGAAAAACTGATCATACTGATCAAGGGAAGTGGCAACTGAAAAATCTAGAATTACATGCTGGAGACGAAGACTATGGGAAAAAATGAAAATACTTTCAAAAATACTTGCAGAGGAATATCCATGTCTTTCTCCAACTCTTTTTAAATAGTTAGCAAGCTTAATATAAATTATGAGCAATGTTGGTTCTACTATTGGACATAAATAACTTTTCTGCAAGGAGAAAGTTTCCATTGCAGATGGAGGGAGTTTTTGGTTTATGTAGTAAACTTATTGAAAATTAGGAAATAATTTTCAAATTATGTGCATCAGTTCTTTTATACCCCCCTCCACCACACTCACCTTTGCACATGTGAAAACATACAGGTCTGGTAGAATAACGCTCCCAAGATGGTAATTCTTGGACAATTTTTTCTACTTCCACCCCTCTCCTCAGGCACCTGGAAGGCTTTCCGTGCTTGGAGGACCTATGCCCAGAGCTTTCAGTACCCCAGCACTTGGGCCCAGCATGTGGCTTCTGAACATAGTTGCTGGCATGCACTGAGGGAGGAGAAAGTTGTCCTTCTGACTAGTCTAGTGCTGGTACCAAGTCAGGGCTGGGATAACAATGCCATCAGATGCTTTAGAAATACTTAGCAGGACAGAGAGGTGTGTGTCCTGGACAGTGGGATTGCGACCTTCATGTGCTGTCCAATGAAATAAGTAAAATAATTTTGCTGATCACATTCAATATTTAGGTTTTTTTTACTATTTTGTGTCTGGAGGGGTCTTTGACTGGGTGCCAAAGCATTCAGTTATTTTTATATTTGGGAGTATTTCTTCCCGTGAGACCCAGGCACTTCCTGTGCATTCACTCACAAACACAACGGATATGACTACAAGTGATACTGTGTGTGCCCAGGCTGTCTCTGGGACCATGGATCACCTGCATCCCAGATGGCCAGGAGCAATGCACACGGGGCAGGGCCAGGGCTGGAGCAAGGCACATCTGGTGCAGCTGGGGTGCAGGCTCTGTATGAACACCTGGTTGTTCTTCCCATTGTTGCTTGGGGCAAAGGTTACCGAGTTCAGCTTTGCCCTCTGCTCCATATATGCAGCATGTACTAATGCTTTAAAATACTGCTGAATGGAAGGTGTTTTATGTATAGAGGGTATTAAGCTTTTGTACAGCACTGTGGCTTGTGTACTTTGGGTCCTGAACACCCAGCCCAAGTTACTGGAGCAAGTAATCTTCCAGTGCATGTTGTCACACGCACCACAAACTGCTGCAACCCAGGCAGCTGCCTCATGAATCCGGCTCGGGTATTAGCCTCATGGCACTGCTTCAGATGCCAGTCTGAGGGACCTCCTCTTCTCTTATGCAATGATGTTTGGATAAGGTTCTTTGTCTGGAAAAAAGTCCTGCAGGGGAATCCCAAGCCAGATCTTTCCTCGACTGCCGCTCTTGCCAACTGCACACCTAATACTGCAGATCTTGCTGAGACTAACCAACAACTTTAAGGTTGTTGAGGAATTCTGCCTGAATGAATGTAGCTAAATCTGCACACCTCAGCAGGAAGAACTCTTCACCCAGCACAGTTGTGGTGGATTGTAGCACTTAATGCACTGTGGAATAAGCTTTGGGCCTGGTACAAGAACAAAGCATTCTGGCTGCTCTCATATCCCACTGAGACCAGCCAAAGTGGAATACCCCTCTATGAAGCCCTTGACTTCAGGTAAATGGCAGGGCTGCAGTCCTATGGGAGACCAAATTTTCTTGTGCCTCTGGCAGAGGTCAAGAGAAAATGAGGCCAGCCCAGGCAGTAATATCTAAGGCACCCAAAATGGAAGGAAATATGATTAAACTGATTAAATGAGTCACGCCTACATAATCCTGTGCTGCAGAGGTAGGCAAAAAATCCCACCCCTACCACTCTGAGTTGCAAATAGCAGAGTCTGTTAAAAGGCTTCTCATTGTAGGTACCAAGATGCTGGTATCTGTGTTATTTCCTGGAGAAAGGGTGTAATTTTTGCTTCACTGAAGCATGACGAAGCAAGAACGGTCAGTGTTTGGCCTGCGCTCAAGTGTCAGGGTGTCTTATAACTGTGATACACAGTGTCTGTATTTTTGTGAAACTCCTGAAGTGGAGGAAGTATGAGGAAACCAGAAGGATTAGGCCAGTAGGCATACCCTTTATTTGTGAATATTTCCACAGGCAAGACTTAAGTCATTAAAGTAGCTGCAGCCACGGAAGGACAGGATAAGTGCACTGTTAAAAAAGATAAACTGTCTTAAAGTGGGTTTGACAGTGCTGCTGTAGGATCTGTGGACAAATTTATGAGGCTGCAAGAACTTGATGTGTCATGACATCCTCAGCCTATTCAGGTAGAAGTAGAGACTGACCTCATCTAAAATCAAGTATTTCAAGGGCCACCAAAGCAGATCCGGTGGTTTCACAAACAGGACACCAACTGGGATTGTTTGGTCTGTGGTTTTGAGGTCTGGATGTGTGACATGGGACAAGCTCCATCACTCTTGTGTGCTCTCTTTTCCCTATTTATCTTTTCTCTTCCTTGCTTACACTCACCAAATATTCAGGCTATGCACAGGCCGTTACTAAGTGTTATTACAAGGGTTCATGTGGCCTCTGATGTCTCCAAGTATGAAGTTACCAGTTGAGTTTCCAAATATTGTTGAATCTTTATAATACACAGAGCTGTTTCTCTCCACTGTCTTTTATTAAGCAGTAAAAGTAATGGAAAGCCTTTGTGTTCTCCTCCCATGAAGACAAATGGGCAATCAATTCCCACACAGTCACCTTTTCATCTGGCAGAGGGACAGGCACACCTCCACAGGGCTGGTCCAGGATTTCATTTCCCAAAAGCTATGATGATGAACGTGAAGGCTGTGTTCATCATCAGCTTTCACGTCACTTTTCCAAATGTGACATAATCAGAGAAGACAGCCTCTTTGGGAGAAAGAGGAGACCACTAGCTCAGCTAACAGACCATTTCCTAATATTTGCTGGCTATTTCAAGGAAGATGGGCAAGGAAAGCTGGGCTGACATCTTGAATGACTTCTCTCAGACCAGGCCTTTGCTTTGGAGAGGAAACTGGAGACCTGGGAGATCCATCTCTCTCTACCTAGCCAGCACATGCATGTGCCATGAGCAAAACAAGCCTAGGTGAAGTCCCTCAAGTATAAACTGTTATCCCAGAACATCTCTGAGGATTCCAACCAGCTACCCCAGGTATGTCTACCCATGCTGTGCTTGCTTTTCCCAGCTGCAACCTGCATAGCTGGAGAGCTAACACAGATGGAGAATCCAGCTCCCTTGCTCCCAAGTGTCCAAGGAATGACCCAGCCATCTGCAGGAATCATTACCATCCTCCATGAGAGGGGACAAGGTCAAACCAATTGAACATTGTCTAAAGAGGATCTTGGGGAGGGAATGTTTTCATTACAACAGTTCATCTTTCTTTTCACAGTTCATCAAAAGCAGGCCTTCTGCATACATACGCAAGACAAATAGGACCGAGGGGTGATGACGGATACTGTAGGCTCGCGGTGATTGGGATGACCCTCCACTCACACAGTTGATCAAAGGCAAGTAAAACAATCAGCCAGCCATCAGCAAAGATGTAATATTAAACTCCCCAAACACCTCATTTAATTAAGTCTTTATGATCAAAATCTCCATACCAGATCTTTTAAGTTAAACACTCTTAGACCTTGCCCTAAGATAGCAGAAAAGGACTTCCGGAGGGAAAACGTCTGTAAAATATTTTTCCTAAAATAATGTCTCTTCCCTCTAGCCTCCCAAATAATTTGCCCTCTGGGAGGATGCACTTCTGTCTGGTTTGCCCTGGCAGCACTCAGAAAGGTAGGGTGCCTCATGCCCAGCACTTGTCTCTGCTTATTCTGCTGCAGACAAAAAGCAGGAAACAACAAAGCTGCCTTTTATGATGTCATATTTTTGTAGTGGTGATGACCAGGGTGTGATAAACCTTATGTCTGTGAACCTGCTGCTGGCCTTACAAGTCAGAGCCAAAGATGACTGAAAAATGTTAGGCCTGAGCAGGTACAATGCCAGTGCATGAGGGGAGGAGAGATGGAAGGCATACAACCAGGAATACATCAATGTGGAGGATGCTTGCACTGTTCAGCCTCGTCCCCAGAGAGTAAACATTTCTGAGCCAATCTCTAGTCCAGAACAAGATGGGATGTGAAAGGCAGGTGTCTTGGAGGTGGAGCTGGAATTATAGTAAGGAGTACCTAAACTGTTAGAGCAGATCCAAGGGAGGGACACAAAATTGATCAAGGTGTTCGAGCAACTGTCCTAGAAAGCTGAGAGAACTGAGGTTACTTAGCCCGCAGAAGAGAAGGCTCCAGGAAGATCTTAATCTTGCCTTTCAATATTTAGAGAAAGCTTGTAAGACTTTTTACCAGGACCTGTAGTGAGAGCAAAAAGGGTGACAGTTTTAAAATGAAAGATTGCAAACTCACAGAATCACAGAATCATCAAGGTTGTAAGAGACCTTCAAGATCATGTAGGCGAGCCATCAGTCCAGCACCACCATCATCACCTCTAAACCTCATACCCAAGTGCCTCATCCAGATACCTCTTGAACACTTCCTCTGTGCCACCTCCCTGAGGAACTTATTCCAATGCCTAACTGCTCTTTCAGTGAAAAAATGTTTTCTGATATCTAATGTGAGCCACCCTGGCACAGCTGAAGGCCATTTCTTCTTGCCCTTCCATCTGAGATATAGCAGAAGAGACCAAGCCCCATCTCACTGCAACCTCTCAGGTAGTTGTAGAGAGTGAAAAGGTCTGCCTGATCCTCCTCTTTTTTTTATTATGAGGATGGTAAGACACTGAAACCAATTGCCCAGAGAAGTTGTGGATGCCACATCACTGGAAGTGCTCATGGTCAAGCTGAACAGGGCTATGAGTAACCTGATCTAGAGCAAAGTGTCCTTGCTCATGGCAAAGAGGTTGGATTAGATGATCTTTAAGGTCCTTTCCAATCCAAACCATTCTATGATTCTTTGATCTCCAGAGGTCTCAGATCCCTCAAATACCCATCTTTGTATGAAATACACCCTGCTTTGGAAGCTTCTCTCTCCACTGATCAGAGAAATCTGCAAAGCTAGCTCAAACTAGCTGGATAAATGAGCAGAGATGAGCCCCATCCTTTAGCTTTGCAGTAATTATTGTAAAGACATCAGACGCTGTAATGATGACAAATGGGCATTCTTTTAATTCCTACATGAAAAAGGTATTTCTTTTATTTTTCTCTGTTTTCATAATTGGCTTAAGCAATTGTTCCACACCTGAAAGGAATGACTCAGCCCTGCATCATGTGTTCCCACCTCACCACCTGTGCTCCTTGGTTATCAAGTGATTTATTCAGGGATTTGGATGAAGGAACCCTTCCCTTTTTTTGCTGTTTTTTGCTGGGTGGAGCATTTATCTGGCTCAGCCTGATGTGCTCCATTTCCCAGATGCATGACCCCTACAGCTGGCACAAAGGAAGGGATGGGAAATTATGGACAGGGCAAAACAATTCTATACATTTTGGCAAAATCCAGACTTGGATGGGCTCAGGTCATGAAGCCACACCCAAATCACGCATGGTCTTTTAACCCAGTGGTAAGCGATTTTTGCTACTGGTTTCCATAGTTGTCTGAGCACTGCTATTCTTTTCCACTCCTTTACAGAACAATTAAGCACAGTAAAGCTTGACATACGTGAGTTCATCAAGCACTAGGAATGAAACCTGTCAAGGTGCTGTGTGGCATTAGGCAGCCACCTTCTGCACTTGTAGTAAGCACAGTTGCATTTGCCAGTACTAAACAGGGAAGAAGGCTGCATGGGAAGCAGCAAGTGTGCTTACTCTGAAGTTGTGAGACAAGGGAGAACCAGGATTCCTGGAGCAGCAATTAGTGTAAAGAAGACTTTTTGGACAGGCTAAGGATGTGATCCTGTCCCTTCTGAGGAGAGGAGAGGAGAGGAGAGGA
>VXBQ01004970.1:305830-369934 GCA_013400175.1 Phainopepla nitens
GGAGAGGAGAGGAGAGGAGAGGAGAGGAGAGGAGAGGAGAGGATTAGCTATTCAGGAGGAACCCCAAAAACTGTGGTTATGTTTTATTTTGTTAAAACTCATGAATTAGTTAAGTTTTCCGGGGTTGAATTCCAAATTCCCCACAGTGTGTTTGGTAAAGCTAATAGTAGTCTAAAGGCCTAAGTCACTGAAATAAAACCACCTTTATCTGCTCTACACTACTATCCACTTTTTTACAGCTGTATCCACTTTAATAAACCACCAGGTGACTTAACTGCTTTGACAGGTTTATACAGTAAGGTTATTCCTAAAACTGGATCCTTTAGACACTGTGAAGCACTATTTTTGTCTGTTTGTTTGTTTTCCACCTTCCCCTAATTGCTATACTACACAGAGATATGTTTCCTTGGGCGGTACACACAGCGACTTGGACCCTTGCTACCAGATCAGCTATACCTGGAGGTTTTGTCACATGTGTATTACTGTGGCATAGCCAAGAAAGGCAGAATGATTTGTAGCTAGAATGGAACTCATGGGGCAGAGCAAAACTTGAGGTTGCAACTACATCTGGTGATCCATGAACTAAATTCTTGATAGTGTCAGTGGAACAGCTTTCTCTTATGACAATTTGGCAAGGAGCCATTTCCATGTAGTTGAAGCTGGATTTGGTGACTACCCTAGCTGTGTTTCCTGCCTTCATACTGACCAACCTAATGTTAGCCCAGAGGGAAGGGATGCGGGGAAGAGAAGCTGAAATTAAAAGAAAAGAGCCTTCTCAACCTCATCATAAGTCTTCCTCTGGGGCTTGGGTTTCAAGAAAACTCTCTGAGAATTGCGTAAGTAAGATCAGAGAAACTCTGGACTGTGCATGCAAAGTAACACAATGAAAGCCTAAAGGCAGACAGCAGCATGGAGGGCAAAATTATCCTTCAGCAGTCACTGTAGTGGTGAAACCTTTCCAGTGAATAACTCACTGCTAAGGAAACGGAATGTTCTATAGGACCAGGTAACAATGAACTGGAGTCTCTCCCTTGTCAAGCAGCCACAGAACTAAACGATGTCTAAACTTTTCTAGTTTACTTCTTGTTAGAGCAGATCAAATTTTGCTAATATAGCAAGGGCCTACTTTTCTGGCTCACTGGTTAGAACAAGCTGGGATGGGAAGGGGAGTCATCTGACATAGAAGCTCTGATCCAGGGAGGACCTCGTTAATTTTGCAAAATTGAGCCCCATCAGCAGAAGTCCCAGAGAGCCACTCACATCACTGGGGTGAGTGCTTGGCAGTGTGAGCCTAGATCTGGGAGGTGGCCAAGATGTCAGCTTAAGATGGCATTCACTCATCACCATACTGTACTTCCAGTTGACTTAAAGATTTCCAGTGACCGGACTAAATTTTAAAAGTGTTTCAGCAACAAAACAAAGAAGCAAAAGAAGAGATTTGTTTCTATCCAAACCAAAACATTTCGGGATGGTTTTTTTCTTTCCTTTCATTTGGCTGACAAACAAGTAACTTCTGCATTATTAAAGGAAATTAACTAAGTCTTCTGTGGTAATAAGTCATCCCCTTCTCCCCTTTGGGTTCAGGAATTCAGGAAGGTCAGCAAAGACTCTGACCTCATAGTTCACAGAAACTAAAAGGTCGTTTTCTCCAGAACAACTGCTGAGTACCCTGCCTCAGGACTGACTTTGTTTTATCCAACGAGTTTGTTTGGGCTGTCTCCCACTTTCTGAAAAGTACCACTCATAGATGCTAGGTATCGGCAACCACTTTTTGGCACAAAAAAAAATTATGAATGAGTCACGATTCTGGTAAAGGGAGTGATGTCTCCTCTCCATGGACAAGGATAAATGAGGACACTGGCAACAAGGAGTTTATCCAGCTACTTGCCTCTCCTGAATGCTGAGGCACAGCATCCAATCAGTTCATATATTTCTATTTGTTCACTCTTCTTCTTCTATCATCCATTTTGTCTCATGACAGATGACCAGGAAAAGACCTATACTCTGCTAAGTCCTCAACAAAAACATTAATATAATTCACCTTCCAGAGCTCTGTTCCAGCTGCTCCACACTATATCTTTTGTTAGATACTTGTATGAATAATAATATCTGCACTTAGTCTAGCTAAGATTGCAACAGAAAAAGAAGTTAACCTTCCTGCTTCAGGGCACAAACCAATTCAAATTCTGGCAGGTTTGCCAGGCCTGAGGGTAGGACTTCATACAACTTTCTCCATAGCTGCCAGCACCACCTGCATCCCTTCCCTCCACTCCTATTTCCTGGCCTGTTTTCTTGACCTCTTGCACTACCTTTCAGGATTTTTATTTGCTGCCAGCTTTTGCCCCTGCCTGGAGATGCAGACTGTTCACCCTGTTGCATGCACTTTCTCCACCTGCAGCTGGCTCCAGCTCTCCCCTGTCCATCTTGGGTTTTGTCAGTCATCTCTTGCTACAACTTGAAGTGAAAATTTCTGGTTTTCCTTCCCTGTCACTGCTGTCTCTTTCTCCTCAGCCTTAGCCATCCCCACTTTCCTTGATGCCTTTTCCTACTCCCTTTCTCCCTCTCTCCAAGCACAGCGTTTAGAGACCAGGCAAGGCATAGGCATGGGTCTGGACCTGATGGAGCTGAGTCCACACACACCTGCAGAGGCATTTCCGCCTGGATGCACATGCTGCCTGCAGGAAGGACATGGAGCTCTCCTTACCCACCTTGGACTTCTCTTCCTGCATCCTGAGAGGGAGAAGCATCGCACTGGGAGCCTCCCCAGCTCCCTGCTCCCACCAATAAAAGCGCATCCATCCCTGTGCCTGCCCAGTTCCACGCTGAGTTGTGGCCCATGGCACTGATACCCATTTCCTCATTATCAGCTGCCTCCTTGCTGCCTACTGAAGCTGGGTTATGAAAGGTGTCCCCATTTGCTTCAAATCACTGAGTTACAGAGGGATGAAGATTTTTTCAGCATGCTCATCTCTAGTTCTCATTGATGCATGGCATGATGAGCAGGGAAAATGTTCCTTTATCCCTCCTTCATGGCAATCATACAAACCCCCTCTTTGCCTACAGGATGCTGGATAAAGATGAGAGCTACTGCCTAGTGTGCTGGCCAGAAAAGTCTCATTTTTTACACATTCTCCCTGGACTGCTGCCTTTTATTTATATTCAGGCTGCAATTTTCCTGGAGCTGGGATCATCCTTCCACTCTGTTTTTATAGCACCAAACACAAGGATCTTACTGGGTTAGTAGGGTTCTTAGTCACTGCTCAGGTACAATGCTGACTTCACTGGCTGGTTAAATTAGAGTATATCAGTAAGATAGGGCTGGAAGAGGAGTGACAGAACAGCCAATTACCCAGTCGTCCAAGCTGGGTCACTTTTTCTGTCCCTTCTCCCTATTGCTGTAGAAAACATAATGTTACCTGCTGTGAGAGTTTTGCCAGAGGAAGTTTACACAACCAGATTCTGCTGGTTCCTGTGCTGTGCAGAAGGACTAAGGGCAGACTCCCTCTCAGGACTTGCTGTTCCCATTTTGAGGTAGGAGACACAATGACAAATACTAAGCAAAGGAAATAGACTTACCCAGTGCATCTCAATGCAGACAACTCACTTCAAGCCACAGAGTTTGGTGCCTCCCACCATATATTCCCCTAACCTGCTTTCACCTTGCCTTCTCCCATTTTTGCCTCCCTCAAATCTTTCCCTTATCATAAGCAGGAAAATGTATCACAGCAGAAGATGGGCTCCTTCCAAATCTTGTCCCTGTTTGCTTACATTCTGCGTTTTTATTTCTCTGAGATTCCTTACCCAGAAAATAGCTAGAAAAATGTAGTGTGTGCTAATGGAAGCCTATTACTAACCGTAGTTCACCACGCACATAGTTGTAGGCCTAGGAGCGTGTAGTGTGATCGCATACCCTAGAAGTGAGGAGTTTATGATGGCCTGATCCAAACCCCTGTATTGTAAATGGCATCCTTTTCATTGGCTTCAAGGGGCTTTGGGTAATGCTGTAAATAGTCCAGCAAGATACTGTACGTGGATATGACAACTATTTATAGGCGTTATGATAGATAAGATATGTACTCACCATCTAAATCTAGCCACTGTCATCTGAGGAGAGACAAATCAGGACTGATGCTTAGCAGAATGAGAGGTATCAGTGACAATGAGGGACCAGTGACTGATGTGTCACCTGATTCCCCAAAACAGAAGCACCTGAGATCCTTCACTGTCTACTGCAAGTGCCCTTTGTAAAGGATAGTTTTGTTCTAAAGGAGAGTTTTGTCAAATATAGCTAGGTAGTAGCCTTCAGATTTATGACATTTTTCTGCAGCAAATGGTCCTAGATCATCTCATGGTGATTCAAACCCTCTGAGAGACCTGTAGTCTTATATCTTCCTTTGACTGGATCTTTCTAACTGTGGCAAATGACCCCACAATCATTGAAAACCCATGCCTGGTGATGGTGCAAGTTAATGTGGATGACCTTGGTACCCTGGATTACGTGTGCAATACAGACTTGATTGCTATCATGAGTACCCAAGGTTACCAGCCCTGACAACATCAGAGTTGAGTTACCTGCTTGGAATAACCTATTCATATTCAATCTGTGAGCAAGCTCCTCACTGGCATTCATAAACAGGTTTCTGCCTCTGAGCAGAACACAGTGTGCAGGTGTTATCATGCAAATGTATTTTTTGGATAAAGATGTCCTAGCTTCTGACGTTGCAGGAGTGTGTCATGTCACATTGTAGAGGGATCACCAGCAGATATTTTACAAATCTTCATGTCAAATGCAGGTGAGAGAAGGTTGTCCATACTCTTGTAGTGCCCTATCAAGAACAGCCCTATTGTTTCTGGCACTGCATAAACATACAGAGAGAAATAGACAATCACTGATTCCAAGAGTTTATAACTAAAAAAAAAAAACCCAAAAAAACCCCAAACAAACAAACAAAAGCCAGGCTTGGATTGGTTGAGATGCTAAGGGTTTTAGCACAAAAACCTCAGAAGTGATACAGATAGTGCTTATGAATGGGTGGAGAGACCTTCAGTAAAATCATCAATGGATCATCAATCTACAGTCCCATTTCTCTGTCATGAGGAAGGAGAGAGTAGGGGAACAGGAGCAAAAAAAAGAGGAGGTGTTCTACCACTCTTAATAGCTGATGTTGATTTTACTTCCACCAAAAATGCCACTGGCAGATATTCACTTTGGATATGATCAGAAGAGATCCACACGCAAAAAACTCTAGAGCCTTATTTAGCACGATCCCATGCAGTAGCAAGAAGAGAAGTCAATCTGGCTTGTTTGAGGCTTAGCACTGATCCCAAGATATAGAAATGACATGGACATTATGCTATGAGGGAGCACACATGCAATTCCTCAACCTCTGGCACAGAAAAAGAAATATTTGTGGAGTGTAGAAGAGTATAGAAATTCTTTGAATTTTCAGATGGAATTTGTGAGGCTTCCACAGTGCTTGAATGGCTCTTATAGCATTCCTACCTGGCTGGCAGACTGGCAGTGATAGTTGTGTTTTAGTCCCAGGCAGCAAGTTCCAGGCACTAATATCCAGGGGTTTGTGTCAGTGTGGTTCATCTGTCATGTTGAGTTCTGCAATCCTATTCCTGCAAAGCATTTCTTTCATTTCAGGGATTTGCTCACATCCATTAGTGTTCATGGAAATACTGGGGGTCATGCTTACTGTTAATCTCCAGTAAGACTCATATGCAAGTCCTCTGCTGAACAGAAACTTCTGGTCCCTGGACAACACAGAGAGCCATGCTGGAGACTGTAGGAAAAAAGGGATGTACAGAAGTCAGCTGTCTCACACTGGCAGCAGCACTTGCACACATGAATTGGGGGTTCTTATGTCCTAAAGAATGCAGTAAATCACTGCTGTCTGCATAGACACTGTTACAGAGTGGGAGGATAGATCTGTTTGTTCATTTTACTCTTGATCCATTGAGGCTTTCTAGTCATTCTGAGCTTGTATTTATCTGTTGACTTAGTTATATAAACTTCCTCTGATGCAAGAATAAGTATATTTTGTGCTGTAACCCTAAGATCCTCTGCAAGGGATTCTTCATGGACCACGAATGATCTCAGATATTGTGACCCTGTAGTGACCACTCAACTACAGTTGTCTGAAGAGCTCTCAGACTTTGAGAATAGCCACATGAATCACAACCTCAACCATTTCTGCAAGTTTAATCTTGCAGACTAATAGGAAAAACTGATACTAAATCTCTTACTTTATAGGTTTTTAAGTTTTTTTAAAAGAAACCTGAAGAAAAACTACTTTGGTTGCAAAGAAAAGTTTTCCAGTGTTGGGTTGCAATTTTCAGCACACAGTCCCTAAAAAATGTAATTGCATTTGTCTTTCAACAACTGAAAACCAAAAAAAATATATATTTTTACTTGACATAATCTCCCAAAGTCTAACATGGATTTCTTCTGGAAATGCTAGTTCTGTCCACAAAAATATGCCAGTTTTGGTATCTTCTATTGTTGATGTCATTCAAATAAAATCCTGGACTAACTTTACTCACTTTTTTTTTTTTATGATCCTTTCTTTGTCTGAATTTTTTCTTTTCTAAATGCATGTGTCTAGTTAAGTTCTGAATTCCTTTGCAGTGATAGACCACGTTGCAGGAGGAAGTGTGTTCTTCCCCACAAGCAGGACAGGAAATCCTTTCTCATTCTGTCACTCTGTGCAGAAGATACTGTGTCTCTCATTTCTTCCAGTAATTCATCACTCCAAAATCTTCTGTAATGAACACTGATTGAAAATCTTCATTACAAAGGTGAGTGTTTTCTTGGTGAGTTCCCATGTGTCTTCTTCACAGTGAGACCAAGAACATTACTGTATTTGAGGAGCTTTTTACAAAAACATCATATGCCTCCAGTGCCTCTGGTTTAGGTACTGACTTAACACCAAACTGGAAAATGACAGCATATGATGTATACCCTCCAGACACATAATCTTTGTGATATGAATTTGTGGGTGGTTACACTTCTTTTTATCGGTTAATTTTCTTTTGGCCAATTAGAAACTGTCCACTAAACTGAGCATATTTGAAATGCTAAGTCAATGTGGCTATTCCATCACTGTCATTCCCTATAAAGTTATAAGAATTTCAGGTTATATGTGCCTGAGGTCAGGCCCAGACTTCCAAAACCTAAGAGCATAAACAGGTCAGGCAAGTTCTGAGCTTCTGGAGCTGTTTCACAGTCTGTGTCTCACACCTTCCTTGATTGTAGATAAATTCTTCTGCCTTATCTGCTTTCTAGAAACTTTCTCCAACATGAAAAGCCATGGAAAACAAGTGAGCACTGATTTATGGTGCATTAGCACATGCAGCATATGTTTCTCTAACTCCAGAGAAAGCCTGGCTCTGCAATGCTTGGAAATGGTCATTTAAAGCCCAAGGCAGTGTTACACACATCAGAATGTGCTCTCTGCGGGTGAAATTCAGCTCTCTGTAGTGACATACCACAATGCTGAGGTATTTGCTGAGTTCTGTTCAAATGCCAGGATGCATTTCATCCTGTAGCCTGTACTGATATATTAGAGAGCAGACCAGAAGTCATGTACCTTGGCATTGATTTGGTATTGGGACTAAATCAACATCAGCTTTGATTGCTCCAAATTACTCTGTAAATTACCAGTCTCTGAATGCTCTGCCAGGGGATTAATCACCAACAACAAAGAATTAACTACATGTCAAAGTTATAAAAGGAGAAGTTTTAAGAAGCCATCTCTTTATCCGTCTTTGTGAAAACAAAGCAATGCGCAATGAGAGACGTACAAACAATCAGAACACCCAAGGGGGAGGAGCAGAGGTGCAGAATAAGCTTCCAGCAAGACAGCCTGCTAAAAAGGTTACTTTAAAAGCTTTTTGATGATGGAGCTTATTGAATTTATGAAAGATGTGACATGACACACTTGCCTGTAATAGCAAGGGATTGGAATTGTCAACTGGGGACAGCCCTTCTGGCCCTTTTCCTATCATGAGCTGTCTGAAGCATTGCAATTAAACTCAGTACAACAGCTGTAAGTAGGGAGAGCTGCAGAAGTACAGTCAGGTGAAACTCTTATCAATGAAATCATAAAAGCAGCCAGTGTAGTGTGAAGAAAGTGGGTAGCAGGATAGAGAATGGCTGCACAAAAGGAGAGAAGAAGCCAGCAGGCCAGTTTCTGGACACAGACCAGTATCTTGTGATGCATTGTGTTGTGAAGTCAATCATTTCATGAAGCTTAGGACTTGTATCTCAGGAAAAGATCATTTTGAGTTCAAATGTCTGTCATCACAGCTAGGTTTGCAATGCCTTTCCAAGAGCTGAAATAATAGCTGAAAAGGCTCATCTATGTACAAACTCAAATAAAAGATAAAAAGACAGATTTGACTCCACTGGAAGGTCAGTGAAATTTATCAAAGCATTAAAACCACTTTATTTCTTCAGAAATTTTCCAAAAGCAGCATCTCTAACTCTGTTATTTCCAGACTGGTCACCACTTCCTCTCATCTTTACAATACATGAATGACTCCCCTATCTTTCAGACTTGGCTTTATTGAAGTTTATATTCTGCTAAATAAATATCACATCATGCAGCTCTTAGTACTAAAAAAATATAAGTCCATCTGGGTTTTTGTTCTCTCCTCATGAAAAGTATCTTCAGGGAAGACTGCATATCTATGTACTGAAGGATGGGGGCAGGCAGTAAATCCCATCCATGATGAAAGCCATGTTCTGTATTTCCTCTTTTTATTCTTGATTATAGCTGTGCACACTCTTGCCTTTTGCTATTTTCCCATCTTGAGCACTGTCCAGACCTTAGAAACATCACACTCAGCATTGAAAATACTATTCTGGAGTCTAACTGATGGCAAGTTTATGGGGATGGATCCTGACAACTGACTGGTGACTATCTTGTCATTGTCACTGAGGACAATGAGCTACCATTCCTTCAGTCCTTTTCCACCATCCCCTCCCGTGGTCCCAAGGCATATGAAGCCAACAGATGGGCAGGACTGGCCACCTCCTGATCTATGAGCATCACCTGCTGCTGTGTCCATGTCACTCAACTCGGGAAGCAATGGCTGCTGACTTCTACTAACACCTCGTCTCTGTAGCAAAGGCATCCAAATGTGTTTAGAATAGCATGAAATGGTCTCCTGAGGCCCTCACCATTGGCAAATCTGGTACATCAGTTAGGGGGAAGAGCTGAGGGCAGGATGGGCACAGGTAGATGGACAGTTCCAACAAGGATCCAGGCTAGGGGCAAGCCCACCCACCTCCCCACCAGTGGCAGGGATAATGCAGAGCAGAACTTAAAAACGTCCCTTTCAGTAGTCACTTGAGTATCTTGCTGGTTCCAGTGTGGTTGATCTATGGCAGACTGCAGGCATCTAATACTTCTTGAGACCTTCTATGGCAACAGAAAGAGCCAAGTAGATCCCTGCTCCCTGGTGAAATAGCAGCCAGCATTTGGGTGATGCAGACATTGTTTTCTTCATGCACCTAGAAGCATGAGAGTGAGTGGGGCCAGATAAGCTACAAGTGACCTGGCCAATGGGAATGAAATGCCATGGAAGAGAGACAAGCTCAGAGCAGACAACCAGATCTGAAGAGAGGGTGCCATCTTCCATTTAATGAGGTGCATCTCTGACTTGCATGATCAACAGCCATGAACTTAGCAGAGGAATTCTCCTGCCAAGAGGCTCAGAGAGCAATATCTCCTCCTCAAGAACCTAAGATGAAAGGCAGGTCTTGCATGTTGAGGTGTTTATCAGGCTTACTTGATTTCTGACCGGTCTAGAGAGACAACTTTTTGTTCTCTCTGATTTAACCTCTGCATTAACATTTGCTTTAGATTCTTGTCAAAACAAGACCAGTCTCTTGAAGTGCAGCACACACTCTGTCCCATTTAATTTTGTAATGTTTTGTATGGCTGCTGGCAACTTGTTCATCAGAAGAAACAATACGTCCTTGGTCCATGCCCTAAGAAATCTCCTCCTGTCACAGCAGAAATCTAACAAAGCTCACTCTGTTCATCAGATTTCAACAGAAATAAAATAGCCAACCACACAAGCCTTATGACAAAATGTTGTCAGAAATCCACTTGGGTGAAGCTGTGCAGAAAGTTCCTGTGATCAGCTTATTGGGGAACAAGTGACAGAAAGGACTATTGTATTACTAAAAATTGTCCATGTGGTCCAATGCCAGAACTACAGCTAACAGTAGTGGATGCTTGAAGGACAAGTGCAAAACCCTTCCTAATTCATGTAAATTCCATGCCAATAGGGATATCTTACTCTGCCCCCTTCATGGCTGATTATCTCATGCCCTGAAGCTGGGCACTGACATTGCTTGTGATTTCCTCCTGGCCAGCTTGTTTGAAGGCATGTATATGGCTGGTGTACTGTAAGTGCAGATGCCATTATTCATGCTTTATTAATACATGGTCCATTCTCTTTATCTAACAGCAAAGGTAAATTTAGTCCCATGTCTATCACATGTTCAATCTAAACTGTTTGTCTCAATATCATCCTGCAACATAGAGCCCTCTGAAAGTACTGTATGCATTGCCAGAAAAAAGTATTTCCTTTCATGCTTTCAAGTCTATCTTCTGAAAATAAAGGGAGAGTCCTGGTCTTGAGTTATTGCAAAGTGAAGTAGCAGTGCTGGTTGGAGTCACTTGCATTACCACGTACTCCTGCTTCCTCTCCTCATGCTCCCACCTGAGTATAATTCCCCTGACAATATTTTCTCCCTGTATCAAAGCTCTTCTTCCCTTCCCACCTCCTGCATTTTTGTAACTCTCTGAATAGATATATTCCATTGCCACTGCTCAGTTTTCTCTATGGAGCAAGGTGATTTTTTGCCCACACATACCCAAGCCTTTCATACTGGCAGTCATCCTGCACTGACTTAGCTTCTGTCTTGTATCCCATCATGAACTGCCTGTTTGTCTTTCCATCACCTGCTGCAGATGATTCTAACTTCACTTGGGAGCTCTTTGAGGACAGAGCCTGCCCTTTAACAAGTATGTGTCCCACACTCGGCCCCATGGAGCACATCATGGATCCCATACCACAGGCTGAATGGATTCCCAGCAGACTGGCAAACACAGCTCTTTAATAGGCAGCACATCCTCTTCGCATAAGCAAGACCACTGGCAAATACAATAGGATCAGGAAGAAATTTGCTGAATGAAGTTGTGCTTCAGTTAATATCAATGAGGCTGGCACTGATGCAAATAACATTTTCTTCATTAGCTTCTAAGCACTTCCAATTGTGTCTCATCCTATTTTTCTGATCAGTTTTTCACAACCAACAATTGCTCTGTTTTGAAAGATGGTTTAAAATTATTCCTTCATGGATATATGGAACTAATTCTGCAAGTGTGTGATCATGAATAGACCTGAAAAATTATCACTTTTGCAGAGAATAATACATAGTCTGTAAATGTGGTTTTAGTTGTCCTGAAGCTGTTCACACATTATTTAGTACTGTGTTTCATGGATGATGCTAGCTGGGAAGAAAAGAGAAAAGAAGAAAAATAATTAATTTCGCAAACAGGAAAGAGGAGGTAGTGCTCTTCAAATTGTAACCTCTATGTCTAGTCTTAAGAGTTGTAGAACTGTAAAGTTAAATTCCCACACAGCAAGGGAAGATGCAACCCTGCCTCTCAGCTGCCTAAAGTGTGGTTGTGGGCAGCAGGACACAGAGAGCCCTGTCCAGACCCTCCTAGGGTGCGAGTAGCTCTCAGCCTCCAATCTCCTGTTGGCTTTTCCTGACGTAAAGCTCATAGTACCTCCCAAAAAGAGGGGAATCTGTGCATCTCATCCTATGGGAAAGTACCCCAGTCCAGCAGGATGAAGAAGGCTGTCTTCTGGCCCAATCAGTATTTAAACAAGAATGTCTTCAACAGGAAAAGCAGAGAGTTAAAAGTCAGCCAGCCCAGAATTGTTTAGAGACTGAGACTCTTGGGCAAGGAGGTGTCAGAGCCCCATGCTCAGGTCTGCTCCTTTACTCCAGTCAGGGACTTCAGTCTGAACTAGCCTTGCACTAGAGATAGGGAATCTCTTATGGCACCCTCTATAACTGATAGAAGGCTGCAATGGCAATAACTGCTCCTTCCTTATGAGGTTGCATAACCCACCCCCTCTTTGCCTTTTCTTCGCATGTGTCCATAGCAAAGCATTTCATTTTTAATTGCATGGAACATTTTGTGTCAACTGAAAACAATAAGACTGATCCCCTTCCTCTGTCTATGAGTTAAAACCCCAAAAATTTACATTTGTTTTTTTCTCTGAATCTAAATTATTTTCCAGTGTGGCTGCCAAGTTAAAAATCACTTCATCATGCAGCTCTGGAGATGAAATAAATGCATCCTCTCCCACACCTACCTGATTCCCAGTGAGAAACAGGACAAGAGAATCCAAAACAGCACAGCCTGGCTTAGTAGGCAAGGTTGTTGCTGATGTCCACACAATAGGAATGAAGAAGAATTTCTGCTATGTTGGAGCAAACAATATATGGCCTTTTGGAGCAAGATTTTGCTGCAGAATCCGAGGACTCTGGCTGAATTTGTAGTCAATGCATCTAGGAAGATGGAGATGATTTGGAACTAGATTGAAAAACAAGGATTTACACAAAGGGCAGCATCTCCTTCCACTTGATCTGCTCAGCTGCAATAGAAGATCACAATGCAACCTCCACTTCTGTAACAGCAAAGTAAGACCCTGAAGAGCCACTTTGAAGTGTAATTCATCAAGCTCGCTCCACAGTTCTTTTGAGCAAGCATACGACAGAGGTTGCACCTATCTATGAAGCTGCTGGACTATGCTATCAAAGTGTTTATTATACCTTTTGACAAGCAGATGCAATCCTTGCAACTAGAAGCCATTTTTACTTTTCAGGGCAGAGTGATACTTTACAGAGGAGAAGGACTATGCCATCAACAGACTAAAGTGGCTGAAGAGAAAAATAACACTGTTAAGCAAATGGCAGGTACAGTTACTTTCTGTGTGCTAATCAACGCCCCCGACGTGGGACATCAAAGCAGGGGAAACCAAGCACAGAATTCAACACGTCCCTGAACTCAAGGCTGTGTGACAGGGACAGCATAGAAATGTCCCGATTACGTTTCACAAGCTGGCAAATCTTAGACCCGCCCTCAGAGGAAGGCTGGCCCTGAAGGCAGGAAGATGCGGTGGGACATGCTGTTCTGCGTGACTCCAAAGAGAATCTGTGATAGCCCTGCTTTCATGTGGCACGCTGTCATGTGAAATCTCTGGTGAGGATGATAAAGGCCTTTAGAGTGGGACGGTCTCTTGTTTTGGTGGGCTTTCCATGTGTGAGCCAAAAGCTGATGGCAGAAGGCACTGGAAAGTAAGGATGAGTGGGAATACTCTTCCTTGGCAGTGTTGGTCGAGCTCTGACCCCGCCACTGAAAGGGAGATCTTGGAAATAAGCTTGTTCCATTGACATGGCTCAGAGGGATTATCTCCTCCTTGACCTTACAACCCTATGGCTGATGAGCTTACCAGGTGCTTTTATCTAGCCCCAGCTGACACTGCCAAGGGGTTTTGTCAGATCTGCCGCTGTTGAGCAGAATACCGTCGAATGGATTCTCCATGCCCATTCTGTTTTATAAATGACTTGGACAATGAGGCTTTCACACCAAGCAATGGGGCTTTCAGACTTAGAGTCAGGGCAGGAGGACTGAATGAACCCACACTCACGGTCCAATCTGGTGTCCAACAGGAACAGGGATCTCAGCAGCTGAAAGGAGAGCTGAACCTCTGAACAAATGCCTATAGTAGGTATTTGTGCCTAACATAACTCCATATGAGGGGTCTAAACACATCCATTCAGGTTTAAATGCAGTGCTCATGAACAGAAATTTGGTTGTAGTCAATCTACCTCTCACCCACCCACCACTAGTGCTTCCAAAGCAAAGGATGGGCAGTCATAGCTGCTGAAAAATGAGCACTGGCCACTGAAGTTCTGGAGTGCGCAGCACTGAAAGTGCATTTTCCTGCATCCATGTGATGGGCAGAAGCTATGCCTAGGCCAAAAAAAAGGTCGATGTGAAGACATGCTAGCTAGTTTCTTGGACTCCTGTGTAGTTCAGGCAAACCATTGTCTTAACCTCACATACATGAACAATAACAGTAAATAACTATGATATAACTAACCATCCTTGCCAAACCACAGGCAATCTGCTGCTTTATAATTCATCACAGCAGCAGGTCCATTCTCTTTCCCATGTAACGCTCACAGTGGAGCAGCAAAATATATTCCCTGGCTGGAGTGGGTTTAGACCATAGTTCAAGATAAATGTAGAGCATGTCTGGCAGTGACACATGCTTGTATGTATTGCATATGCATTGCCAATGTTTCCCTTTGAATGCCACAGGCACAATTCAATCCTAATGAGCTAGTTCAGTCTCTTAAGGAGCACTTCGGCCATAGAGACAACTCCTAAAATGAAGTGAATCCTGATGAAAGTGGATTTTTTAACAGACAGGGCTGCATGATTATTGCTTTCATTCCAGTAAGTTTAGTGCTGGCAGCCCATTGTGCTGAACAGGCAGCTCTGGAGCTTTAAGTCCTCTCCATCTCCCAGAGTGCCACAACACGAGCATTTGCTTCCACTACAGTGACCTGTCAAGTTGCCTCAGCCTCGGCTCAGCAGGGTCACTTCCAGGAACAAGGAGATAATTCAGCCATTGTGACCCTGTCCAGCTCTCCGTTCTTTGATAAGCCTCCTAACAAAGGTACCAATTAGTGACAAGTGTGATGGGGAATTTTGCAAGGCAGGCACCTGGGAGCTGAGCTAAGATAAAGTGCTGGTGGCCATCAGCGCTCCATTGGGAGATGCTTCCCCTTGGCACTCACAGGCACGGGGTTTAGGGATGTTTTTGGGGAAACCCCCACTACTACAGGAGATGCAGGGTGTGCTCCCACTGTGTAGGCATTTTTCCTCCAGGCTGGTACCCAGCTCCTGGTCTTTTGCTGTGTCTGAGACAGTTTGTTTCAGATGAAAATCAGGCTCAGAGCACTTTTCTTCCACAAAAGGTCCCATAGAATATTTATGGCCCATTTCAGGACAGAATAAGATAGTAGCTCTTACATCCTCACCACATGTCCCTCTCATCTTTCTAAATCTCCTCTGCACTGTTTTATTTGGATAATGCGGCATTCACAACGTGCTTTCCATTATTATATGCTGCTGTCCAGCTGTTCAGTGTCAGGCTTTGCTTCAGGCTTCTTTTCTCTCCAGTCGTGTGTCTTTCTTTGTACGTTTGATTCACTGATGTGCAGCGTACGCTCCAGGGCAGTTCTCTTTCATGGGCAGGCACCGGACTAATAGATGATCTCAGGAATGATCAGATCAATTCATTAACCTTCTGAATAAAGTTCTCTATTGATACAGCCCCTCTTATCAGGGAAGCCTTGGGTATTATTTATTCCACAAAATGGAAACGCTGCTTTCCCCCTCTCCCACCCTGCCAAGGTTATGGCCTTACGTCAGCCTGTGCTGTGGTGACCTTGAGGGTACTAACCCTTTGGAAGCGCTGGGCTTTTTCCCCGTCGGTGCGTGCACGGGCACGGCTCCCACACTGCGTGGTGATCTGCACGTCTCACTGCACTTTGCATACACAGGGCTCTTAGCATATATTTGCATGAGGGTTATTGGCCTTCTCTTGCTGTAGCACCAGCAAGATGTTTGGCGCCAGAGCAGCCTTGTTGCAGTGATTATCAGTACGTGGGCTTGCAAGCCAAGGGCTCAAAAAGCTTGGTTTTGTCAATAAGGGAGAGCTGGAAATAGGCTGACCAAAGAGGTTATGGAGTTTCTATCCATCATGATAGTAGTTTAAGAAACAACTGGGCATGGCCCTGAACAACCTGCTCTAGGCTGGCCCTGCTGTCAGCAGGTGAGTTGGACTACGTATCTCCAGAGAGGCCTGCCCAAGTCAACCACACTGTAGATGTAGGATTCGGTGGCCTTGCTGAGTGTGTTTTCAGGAAAATTTGAGGCAGCAGGAAAAAGGGAATTTAGGGGATTACAAAGGGCAAAGCAGTCTTGGTCCAGAAGTGAATCCACACTGTTTCCTCCTGAAAACACATCCCTAGGAAAGAACACATCTCTGCAACATGAAGCCAAAAAGCCCAGCACGATGTTATTGTGAGACCTGGAGACGTACATTTGCAAGTTAGCCCTGTCTGACTACCTCTCCTCTTAAACCCATCAGTTTAATAGCTCACAAAAGGCTACAGATTTCTTGTTGCTCTTATTGCAATTACTTAGATTAGCACTGAATCATCTTTTTCAGCTGTAATATGTGAGAGACACACAAGGTTTTGTTCTGTGCCTATTTGTTCTTCTATTTATTCAATCCACAGAACCCATTAGCTAGATCTTCATTCACTGTGATCTTTCTCCTTACCCCTAGTCTAATAGTCTCCCAATGTAATTTTGAACATTTTGGTTACAGCTACCAGTTGTCAGGCTTCCAGAAAGTTCTTGGTACTTCTCAATTAGCAAAAGTAAGCACGTCCCAGCTTTCCTTGTATCCTTTTGAATAAATGAAATAGTTTGTATCACAACACCGCAACACTCTCTTCCAGGCAACTTTGCCTCCCCAGACAGTGGTTGTTGGGGGAAGAGGGAAGTAAGCCCGTTCCCATTGCTGCCCTTCTGGAGTAAGAATGAGGAGGTTTTTTTCCCTTGCCATAATTTTAGCAGGAAAAATAAAGGCATTTTTATGGTGCAAAAGGTAACATTTCTGGTAACATTAGCCAGCTTTTACTTGCTACATTTTCATGGAAATTTCCTCAAGAATGTAAATTTCCCATTTGCTTTGCTGTGGAAAGCTACTGGTAGCAGCTGTCAAAGAAATTGCAAGTATCCACAAATACTGTCATTTTCAAAGGCAAATATTTGCAGAGCATGAAGTCAAGTCATGGAGTTAAGCCATCCCTTTGGAAGAGTTCCTGTTGGCTAAGGCACTTCTGCTAGTGCCACTACTCACATCTTTTCTCTGTGTGGCATGCCTACTTTTCCCTCCCTCACATTATTGTTACTGTAGTCACTGCAGTCCCAAAACAAGTGCAGGGCCATATCTATCCATTGTACAAGTAGAGATAAACACACTTTTTTTTCAACTCTTATTCTTCTGTTCACTCCCCTTTGGATTTTCCCTGAAGTATGTCTGGGGACATGTTTTATTTCCTCTTTGACTGTTCTTTTTTTCTTTAGAATAACAAGTCATAACCCACTCATCCTCAAACCAGAAGTGGTACTTGCCCTCATCTTTCAGCATTCATCAGTTGCAATTTGAGCTACAGCAGCCTTCTCCCCTGCACATACCTCCCCACACCATACACACATTTAAATAAAACAAGGGATCCTTGAGCAAGCACCTGATTTCAACACCTACAAAGGGGAAATATTGTGGAATGTTGACAGTATGCCTTTGCAAACTGATGACCCAAACACCAGGTGTAGGGTTTGCCAAGGGTACTTCAGGTCAGCACACTAACCTACCAGAACTCATCTGAATCCCTGGTACCTCAGCCCACCATCCCACATGAACACAGCTTGGTAGTCCCAGGTCAACACAGTCTCTAAGGCAAATCAGCAAAATTAGCAGGATTTTTTTTCAGTTGCTTTAAGAGCTCTACAGTTTACACAGGGATGGATTCCAGCAGCTGATGGATGTAGACTCACCAAAGGTCTACCATAAGTCACTCACAAGTGTCCCTGACTTGAAATTTATGCTCATGGCATGAGAAAACAAAGGTCTGTCATTTACAGAGGTTTGTGTGAATGCAGGAGAGAGGGGGATTTGGGAAGGTGTGAGGAGAGAGCCTTCTGTGTCAGAGCCATGTAGGACAGCTGTATAATGCCACCTCTGAGAAGATGCAAAACCCCTTAATGATTTTCTCTGCTTCTCCTGGGCAGCCATCAGGTCCCTGCCAAGACAGCAGGACCCAGGCTCTGTGCCTTGGGTCTGAGGGGTGGTTTTTTTAAATCCAGCCGCTCTAGTCACATATGTTTTTACTGTGGTACTGTGTAAGTATACAGTCTCTGGGCAGGAATGTGTCCAGGAGCAAACAGGTGGAAAACCTCAGTGTTTCTAAGAAGATAAGCAGGAGTTATCATTGTATGAGGGACGCTCCCTTCGGTGTTGTCATGGTAAGGATAACATATGACTGTAAACACCATAGGCTAAACATCTCTGCATGAAATCAAAGGGATGTGCATTATCTGGTGAAGAACAGCTGAGAAATTCAGCTGGGTTGGCAAAGAATGGCATTCAAATTATGAGCTCCAGCCTTAATCCTCCCTTTTGGATGGGCAGCTGAAGTGTTTCAGGATGGTACTGGAATCCAAAACCATACGAAAGATAAAACTGTGCCTGAGGAGAGAGCAATTTCTGGCTGCTGCAGTGCTTGTAAACTCCCATCCACAACACAGGTGGGGGAGCACAGAACTGATGGAGCACCTGGAGGTGATGGATTCAGTGGCTTCAAGGATACAATACCATACAGAGATGAAGATGTTTTTTATAGGAGATGGGCTGTCACAAGTGGGATAGGAGAAAAGTAGACAAATACACTTACAGGCTGAACTGTATTTGAAATACAGTGTCAGCAACTGGTCTGAAATAACTATATCCCATGGCAGTCTCCGTGGGAGGAGCATCAAGGGGCTACAAGGGAGACTTGGGGTGAGGATGGTCTCTGTTTATTACATAGCACTGATGGGAGGCCACACCAGTGGAACAGTCCTGCTGAGGTCTGAGCTGAAGCTGAGACCAGTGGTGACTGCTAAATGCTCCAGCTTACTACCCATACAGACACCAAAGGAGATGTCAGCAGCTTTAACCCTTTCACCAGTAAGGAGGAGCAATCCCATCTTGCAGAGCAGGAACGGTGGCAACTCTGGACACTCTGAGAATAATTGTTCCACTTCTGATTAGAAATACATTTACCTTTCCTCCTGCTAATGTGGTAAAGAGACACCTTTGTCCTAGGACTTAAGGGTAAAACTTATTAAACAACAACAACATTTTAATAAAACTTATTAAACAACAACAACATTTTAATAAGAGTAAGAGAAAACACTTTTAGCAATGCTGGGGCATTTGCTGTAGCAGGATTTACTATTAACTTAGTAAGATTAAAAGGGATCAGACATGTTATGTGAGGAAAAAAACAATATAAACTTTAAAGTTCTTTAATGCTTTAGCCCTTCTGCCTCAGGTATAAGCCTGCTGGAGTCTTCAAACAGGCCTTTCCATTACTCCTGTCACTCTCTGTACAAATTGCAGTGGCATCTCAGTGTGGGCAGGGAGGAACAGCACTAATGCTGCATCTGGGATGGCAGCTGCCAGGCACACAGATGCCAGCCAACAGCTGTGGAGACTATGGGCTCCCTCCCAGCTAGTCACTTCTGTGATTTCCAAGAGCACCAGAGTTTCAGGGGATCCCAAATGAGCCCTTGCAGGGAGACATCATTCCTCCTCCCCTCCTCGAGCTGGCTGCAGGCACGTCCGCCCTGCTGCGATATGCACATTTCAGATTATCTGACCTTCTGCAGTCTGGTTGTTTTGGCTGTGTAGCCTTGGTTTATATTTGGTCTGGGCTGGCTTTTGCTTTACAGATCAGGTGGGAGGGTTTAACATTGTGTTTCTGGGGATTTGGGGATTTCTTCTTGCTCCCTCTCCCTCTCTCTTATTTCTCAATGATTTCTCCGGCTGGGTCAGGTTGATCTGTGTGGGATCCTGGCAGTGCACCAGAGTGTAGCATAAGCAGTGCTTGTAACATTGATTGCATTGTATACTCAGTCACTGGGCTGCTTGGGAGCCGGAAAACCTTTTACAAAACAGCAGATTTGTCCCCATTGAGCACACTTACAGCAAGTGAAATGAATAAAAAGCCAACCGCAGGCAAACCTCCAGGTAGCTCTTGGGCAGAAAATGTAGCAGGATATATCCTGTCACGCTGCAGCCTTCTCACACTTGTGGGAGATCAATGCCAATTCTATTTGGCAATACTTCTTCGTTCTATGGGTTATTTTGCTTTAGCTGAATTTTTTAGACATGAATCCATCCTCAGTCATACACAGAGGTCAAAGTGATCTTTGCAAAGTCTGCTCAGTCCTGATTTTCCCTCCACCTTCTAACAACTCTCTTGTGCTAGGTTTTGGCCTCTTCTAGACCTCTAGATCACTGCTCCTACCAGAAGTGCCAGGTGATCCAGCAGAGCCATGGAGGCAACTGGGCAACCCCGTGATGACTGCTTGGTTCCTCTTGAACATATCCCAGAGTTGTCCCCAGGAGCAGGCTTCGTAGTGAAGCCTTTGAGCTGAGAAATTCTTTTCCTCGTGATGCTTCTGTGAATTGCTGTGTGCCATTGCCTGCTCCCTTCCTCACTGGGAAGGCCGGCATGAGCACTCTGCACTTGCAGATCCTCTGCGAGCTTCTCCAAAGCATCCATGAGGTATCCAAGGCAGCAATACAGTGCAGAGAGGTGGAGGCCAAGGTCAGAGGAAAAGTGGGTCTGTACCCAGCAGGATAAAATTACCCAGGTCAGCCTGGTGCTGGTGCCTGAGGAGAGACAGGGTAACAGGGGGGTAGCATGCCAAGGCTGCCTTTCCCAAAGGTTGGACAGATGCAGGATGGAGCTTGCCAGGCACTGCACACACCCAAAAGTCAGTTTCTAATTTGAGAAATTCTCTAATGCCCACTGTACTCTAGGGAACGCAGCTTGGCATAAGGCATGAGGTGAATGTGGAGTCCTCCTGCCACGCAGCTCCATACCTCTGTCCCCAGCAGAGAAAAGGGACATTGTGGTGGCCAGGAGCACTATGCCAGGGAGGAAGCAGCCTGGCCGGAGCACAGTGGGCAGCCTGCGGCCAACGCCATGAACCCTTTGGGACACCTATGGATGTGATCAGAAGGGAATAGCACAGTGGGGAGGTCTTCACACACCTCTGTGACAGCTTCCACGTTGCATCTCAGCCTTTCTTCCTACCTCCTTAAAGTGCAAGAAGATGGTGTGCAGGGGATGGGGTCCCAGCAGCCCCTGGGGGCAGGTGGTCTGACCTTAGGCTGGATGCAGCTTCGCTGCTGGACAGGCAGCAGCCTCATGTGGGTTCTGCGCTCCCACGGGCTTAGAGCTCTTCCGGTTTTGAAGCAAATGCTCTAAGCTGGGCTATGCTTCCCTGTTGCTCTGACACCCGAAACCCAGCATTAGATTTATGAAGCTCGCAAGGCAGCCTCGTGAGATGTTTGCCAGGACATGAGGCTAATAATTTAATCAGGTGAATTCAGACGGGGTCCTGCGGCGGCTCGGGTTGCGTTATATAACGGGATCTATAGGAGACTTTGCTGGGTGATAGGCTGGATGCTGCACAGCCTGCTCCAGGATGGCCATTAAAGAGAAAGTCTGCCTCCGTTTTGTACCCTGTCCAATGTCATGAAGTTTCACGAGGAGAGAAATGCGGCTTCCTTTCCATAAAACTGCAGCAGGGCTTTGAAAATTAAAATGAGTTGGTTTTATAACAGAAAATATTGTGTGGTGACTGCCTGCTTCCAAAGCTACAGCCAGAAATGGTGCAATTCAGTCTAAGAGACTGCACACAGGTTTCCACCCCGCTTTTGAGCTGGTTTAGCAGTCCAGCCAGCTGGCCCTACTGAGACACTTCATCTATTAGCACATGCTATCAGAGCCTGAGGCAGGTGGCTGGGTGAGAGCTGCTGCTCTCCTCAGATACATGAGGTCTCCTGGGCCGGTGTGACATGCTTATACTCACTTGCCTGTTCTTTTCTTTGTGGGTTTGGTTCATATCTGCCCCACATTCAGCGTGTTCACAGTCTGCCACTGCATGGCACTGACTGTGTGACTGAGGGCACTGCTGCAGTGTCAGACAACACAATACACAGGACATGAGAGTAGGAAAGATTCAAAAACTGCAGGGGAGATTGTGCCTGCAGAGGTAACACAGAGATTTGCTTTGCAACAGACAAAGCATCAGGTGGAGAGGGACCAGCACATAAACTTTTGGGACCATTTGGACCCCACTCATCTTTCCCTTCCTTCCAGGTGCCCCACTAATTCCCCAGTGGTCATACTGAACTGCAGACCCAGCAGCCCTCAGAGATGAGTCAATCCCTAGGTGGGAATCCAAGGCTTACACTTAGGTTCATGCTGTTATTTTAGTTTGTGGTGTTTGCTTCTCATTACGGTAAGCTCCTAGGAATGTCAGCACCAAAATAGCACAGAATCACAAGGTTACCTGACGAAGAATGAAGTAAACAAGAGGGATATTCTTTCTCTCTGCTTCTTTTCTATTATTTTGGGTTTGTTTTTTTTCTTTCCTAAAAAGAGGCATTTTGACCCCTGACATTGAACATCAGGGTGGAGATTTCAGGTTTGGTGATTAGGTGTATCCGGACACAGAAGGTGTTTTGGACAGAGATGTGGAGTCAAGGTGCCACAGGTCTGCAGCAGCTGTGGAGATGCCGTTCCTGCTGGTCCACCCTTGCCAGACACAAAGGTGGGGCTCAGCCAGTTCTGGGGAGCACCAGTGCCCTGGCTGGCATCAGCCTACCTATCTCTGGTAACTGGAGCTGACACTGCATGATGATCCAGCAAAGTAAAAGGCCCCTTTGGAAGAAGCTTCATATTAGGGATGTTGGACTGGCAGCACTGCCTCTGATCCCCATTTCCCAGGGCTTATCCCAGAACTTCGCCTGCAGCAGACAGCCCCTGGCCCTCTCTCAGAGGCACAAACGAGCACACACAGCCTCTTTCCAGAACCACACTGAGGTCTCCTGGGATACCAGTGCACAGTCCAGAAGGGAATCAGAGTTTAAACTCCATGAGAAATCAGAGTAGGCAAAAAACAAATCAGTGTCTGTCAGAGAGAGAGGGACCAGGAGTGACTTCCCTGTTTCTAGGAAGGCAGTGCAGATGGTGGGAAATATTTCAGCCGTGCAGTGGCAGCAGTGGTAACCTGGCACTAGGGCAGCTGGGGTCCAGTTCCCTCCTCTCCCAGGCTCTTCATGTGACCTTGAGCACTGGGCTTGTACAGAGCCTGCATTGGTGCCCCCACTGCAAACAGCCTCCACCTGCACAAGGACAAGTGCATTCAGGACAGGAGGGGTGCTTGGTGACCTGAGGACCGCATTAGTATGTGGAGGGACCAGTCCCCTCCTTAGAGCCATAGCAGGAGATTGGGGTACAGCCACACCTCTGCTGCTGTTTCCCTGCGTGACTTGGGAAGGACATCGCTTGGTCCCAGTTTCTGAGAGGGCACGTGGGAGGGCGGGTCACGCAGAAACCTGGGCTCTTCATCTGCAAATTAACAGCTCAGCATGCCAGCCTAGGGATAGTGTTATGCTCCTTCTCTGCCTAGAGGATGCCTGGGGCAGCAGCAGAGACAAACAGAAGGGGTCCCCTTGGAACAGAAACCCCCACGGCTGAAGGGGACTGCAACACTTTCCAGCATCTTCATCTCCCCTTCCAGTTTTCAAAAGAAATCTACTATATATAAAACTGGTTAAAAAAATTTAAAAAGAAATATCCTTCTTACAAAACCAAAATAAGCTGCATATAGTAAAAGTTAAAATGGCAGCTTCAGCTGCTGTACCCAGGTGGGGTGCAGCGGTTCTGTGGATGACCCATATGCCAGATAGTCAAGAAAAGCCATCAGCTGTGCCCTTTATCCCTGTCTGGTATACTAACTAAATGATTAAAAAGCCACCGTGGTCTCACTGGCCACACTGCATGCGTGGCTTAGGGCTCCGTAACGGAATATTATGACAAAGCTGGGGAGACTCCAGGCACGAGGACATGTGATGGCAGCTCTTTCTGTATCAGCAAGGAAGGACAAGCATGCAGGGCACTGCTGTGGGAAGATGTGCAACAGAAATTGCCTATCTGTTGCAAGGGCAGGGATAAAAGTTGGAATGTGGAGAAAGGTGGGGTAGAAAATAAGGTCGAGAAATGCAGCTTTGGCCTTTCATCTTCCTAACCTTTAGCAGAGAAATCTGTGGGTAGCACAGGAACAATTCCTTCAGATGTATTTGCGCCATGCATCACACTAAAAACTCTGTTGGAGTTGGAAATAAACCTGCAGCTGGATTGGGCAGGGAGAGGGGCACTGATGCCTGATTTGGGGCTGCCAGGCTGGCTTTTTTCCCTTCACCCCTTGCCATGCTCAGACCTGAACATACTTTGGAAAGAAGATGTCAAATACAATCACTATATTTGGCCAGAGGCAGCCAAAAGTTGGAGGCAAGCAACAGCTGGGTGGAACACAAAGGAGCTGTGAAACAGTCAAAGTTAACAAAAGGAGCAGCAGGCCCAGTAGACACCACCTGCATGAGAAATTTCCAGGCATGGGCAGGTTTAAGTTTTTCTACTAAATATTGCAGGGGCTTCCCAAGGGAGAGAGGTGACTCATACCTCTGTGGTGCTCACGGGCCCAAACCAGCCAAGTCACAGCCCAGCAAACCCAGGTTTTGTGCCAGCAATTAGGTGGCAGAATGGAGATGATTCATGAGATGCTGCAGGACACAACGTAACAGATGTCCTGGCTGAGAGTGCTGCAGGGAGATGCAGATACCAGGAAAAGCTGGGCAAAGGATTTCAGTTTGAAGAGACTTTGAACAGAGGAAGGTGCAGTTTCAGCTGGAAGGGCCCAGGGATGTCACAGCTAAGCAGGAGAGGAAAGGTAAAGCTTGGTTTGGGCTTCAGGGTCTACTTAAGGATATTCTGTCAGGCCAGACGAGTCCTGGACAGCTACAGCTGTGTAGTCATTGACATCTGGTTGAACTTGAGCATGGGAACATGCACAGACCATGGGAAGGGGCTCCATCACCTCAGCATGGATAAATCTGATGTTAAAGTGCTGGAGGAGGCAGCGGGTGAAAATGCAAGCTGTCACATTACAGTCGTAATCTACTTCCAGGTAGTTGTGGGGCCCTTTGAGAGATAGAGCATGGTGCTAATAATGCCAAGGTCATGGGTTTGATCTCTGTATGGATCATTTCACATAAGAGTTGGACTTGCTGATCCTTCTGGGTCCCTTCCAATTTTGACAATTCTCTAATTCTGTAATATGATGATTTTACACCTTGCCTAATGAAACAGCGCTGACGAAAAAAGAAGAGATACTGCTAAATGGAGGACTGAACTGTGTGGAGAAACCCCATAAAAATGTTGTGGGTAATCCTGACTTGCTTCAGAGAGAAGCAGAAAACCAGAGCAAATGGGTAAGTATGGAGAGGTCATGTGCACAGCGAAGACGGAGAGGAAACCAGTCATGATGGTGGGAATGGGGCAGGCTTGCCTGTTAGACTTACTGGTTTTACACAGAGCCTATCACTCTTTCAAGGGATTTCATTGCAGCGCCAGAATAAAAGCAGAACAGAGATCTCACATCCATTTTAACCACTTCCTCTCCCTTTCGGCTGAATAGCTGAGCTCACAAGATCCCACAAAGGTCGCCTTGCAACAGGATACCCATTCAAGTGACATGGAGAGATCTTGCTCCTCTTCTTTAACAGGCCATTCTCCTTCCATGGTGTTTCCTTCCTTTGGTGGCAGGCAGAGGGAAGGATTTCACAGGGACCACAGGAGGAGTGAGTGGGAGCTAGCACACATCACCATGGAGGGCTTTCATGGCCCTCTGCCACAAAAAGGTCTGAACTCCACTTCCTATTTTCCTCTATGAGGAAGAAACACTGCCCCAAATCCTTGTCAATGGCTCTCCTCAGTAAGTCCATAGCCTTTAGGATGCCTGGGAACTTGGGTTGCTGTCTGCCTGGGGCTTCCTGTCTGGGAGGCAGCTTCAGTGGCTTCAGACATTATCCGGTAGCATCTGTTTCCGCACTGTCCTTCACAGATGGTGCTGCTGCAGGAACCCCAGGGCTCAAACTTACACCCAGCTGCTGGATGTGCTTGTGCAAGGCCAGGGCAGCTACAGCCAGGCAAAGCAGAGTGTAGCCTCTTTTATTTCAGTATATAAAAGCATGGGATGTGTTTATGGAGGTCAGAAAGGGCTGGCTCAGGACTTGAGATATTCTTCAAAAGGACAAGAGCCAGCTGCTACGGGAAGCAACCTCCATCTTGGTCCTCAGTTGCATGTCAAATGTAACAGCAACCATTAAACAACAGTTGATAATGCTCACAGCACTAATGCTCACTAGCCTTGAGACATTGTACAAATGGTCACTCAGTTAAGTATTTGCAGTAAAATCTGCCTGAGAAGCATTTTTTTTCTCCAAGTAGATGATATTTGGCCCATGTTGAATTTTTTCTTTCCTGTTTCGGAGTCTAGTTCCTCCCTGTTTGGCAAGTCATCGCATTACTTCCTAGTGGGCAGAAGATGGACCCTTGATAGAGATCCATTTTTAGTTCTAAAGGAATTCTTATCACTGCCAAACACCTGAAACTCCCTATAGTTTCCATTTTTATCTGTCTTGGACAACTTTAGCACAGCTTCAATCTTTTGCCTGGAATCAGGGTTTAAAGGTTGAAGACAACAGCTGCAGTAGTCTTGAGAGTGAGCCTGTGCAACACTGGATTTCACATTAAAATTTTCCTCATTTGCTTCATACACAAATCAGCTTTATATACCTTGTAAGAGTGCTCAGAAAATGCTTCAAGTTCCAGAGAACAAAGTGGAGGTATTATTAGCAGAGAGCAAAGAGCAGAGCTCTTGCTCTCTCTGTAAGTAGGCATCATGCTGAGCAGGAGCGTTTAAATAGTTTCCTCTGAGACAACTTGGGCTCCTTCTGTCACACAGTTTTACTCAAGTGTTCAACAAATTATCTCATGAAGGAAGCAAATATCGCAAGAACAATGTCCCTCGTATGTCTTGCAGGGGTTGAAAACCACAGCATGGAAAGAGCAGCCTCAGCTCCCTAAACAAGCTAAACAGAAAGGAAAGGCACAGAGAGGGAAATCCTCTCTGACTTTGTTATGGAAATGTGATACAGTTTGACATTTTAATTGCGATTCTCCCCTTATTATCTGGCACACGTTCATAGTGCCCAAGATGTTGTTTAGTGAATCCAGCTGCCTCCTCCGCTCCGTTTGAAGTCCGGTGACTCCGCGTGATAGGGGAGTGTGAGAGTCAATGTGATTTGTGTATGAGGAAACATAAATATGTCACAGGAGTTTAGTCTTATAGGTCTGCAGAGTTTATACTCACAAAATCTGTTGTACCCTTGTTTACACACCCAGATCCAAAGGCCTGACACACCCTCGCTCTAGCTCAAAGCTTTCATCATTTCTGCCTCCTTTCTAATGAGGCCATTGCAAAGCATGTGGATGATGTTCGACCACAGTTTAACATATCCAGGAAAATGTGCTCTCAAATGTTAAGAAGAGCTTTAATCAAAGTGATTCGTTGTCATTAGCTGAGATGAGCACACACAAGGTTCTGCTCCCACATGTACAAATGCCTGGGCATGGGCCTCCTCATGTGCCAAAAACTTGACCCCACCAAAAAAAAAAAAAGAAAGACTTGCAGATATATTAATTTTAGCACACCCCTGAGCATAGACACCTGAGGACAGAGATGCAGCTGTGCTTAAGTGATGAACAATGTTCATGCTTTTCCAGTAGCTTACTTCTGCCAGACAGAATTGTTGAGATAAACTCATCTGTTTGATATTGCTTTTCACCTGAACTTCACTAGTGCTGCCAGCCACAGGGGAAGGCTTGGCATAAAATGGTTCCATGATTCTACGTAACAAAAGAGTGGAAAGATTTACCAATGGGCAAATTTAAAAACAAACCATAGGAAGCCTGGGGGTCTTACTTAAGGGAAGAGACTTCCAAGAACATCCTATTGGAAGCAGATGTCCTAGTCTCTGAGAGTCTCCTTCAAACCCCAGGTTGTAAAATCTGTGTTTCTGAAAATGAGAGATAGTAATAGCCTCCCTTTGGATAGGAGATTCTTTGAGAGAAGCAACCATGTGAATATAACTCAGCCTATTTCACCTTAGGACTACAACTGTCTCCCTGAAAACAATAAGAACTCTGCCCTCCTTTGAGAGAGAGAAAACTGTTTGGTAGTTAATATCACTGGAATAAATGTCCTAGTAAAGGCTACCACAAGAAGGCTTAATGATCTTCCTAACTCTGAGTCCAGTCCTTTCTCCAGAACTGGGAGAGCAGGGAAGAGTGTTGGCAGGACACACTTGAAAAATCTGGCTAGAGATGGGACCTATATCAGTGGAGCCTTATGTAAAAGGTGTCACCTGGGCAACATCCAGTTCTGTGCCATCTCACTCTTAATTGAGGCCTGAGCTGTTAAATTTCTCTTGCTTCTAACCTTTACTTCTACAGCCCTGATGAGTGAGATGGTGTGATAACCCATAAGTGAGTCACAGTCTGAGGAACAGAATTCAAAGTAATATTCTGTTCTGGATGCTCAGACAGAAACTTTGATGAGTAGTAAGACAATCACCACATGAGAAATATCAGCTGATTGTGGGACCAAATTACTGGAGCTTTGCTTTCTTGGACATACAAAAGATAGCTCCAATTTTTAAAGAGTAGTTTTAGAAAAAGCACATAAAGGGGGCTTAGATGCACAGGTCATAATTTTCAGGGGATCTGAACACGTGGTTTCAGGTAGTGGCATTTCCTGCTGAATTTCACAAGAAAGTAGGGTTCTTTTCAAGAAAGAACAGAAGAGTATGGCTCAGGCATAGCATCTAATGATACTATGATGACGTGGTTAGTATGGGAATTGAGTAGAAGCTCAGATTGCTCTTCTCCTTACTTCTTTAACATTCATTCATCATGCAAAGTGATTTGACCCCCAGTTACATGACTATAGGCTGCTATAGTTACAAAAGAAATCAATTAATGCTGCAGAAATTACATCCTTGCTGCCAGCAGCCACCATGTCCTAGTCTTCACCACACTTCACGTAGCAACCAGCTGAACTGGGGACATGGCTGTGGTGAAAGGTGGAAAACAAGCATGTGTGGGCAAAGTAGCCCTTAGAGAACATTTCAGAGGGGCTCACAATATTTCATCCCATCTGTGGCATCTTAGTGATCTCACTGTCCATCTCTTAAATATTATTTCTTACTCATGTCCACAGTCTTGGCAAAGGGAGCCGTTCAGTGCCCAATGCCAGGCTGAAGCCAGGGGTTTAGTGATAAGGGAACATGGAAATGAAGCCAATACTTATTTCTGTCTCTAAAGCATGCGCCTGATACTGTAGCATGAGCTTTGTCAGGCTTTATCTGTCTTCATGCCAAATGCTCAAATCATGTGAGAGTAGGGGGCCATTCAGGAACATTTTGCTGAGTGGAAGCTCCACAGGAGGGCTTCCCTCTCCCCTGCCTTCACCCTTTTGTTTGAGAAAAGCTGGTCCCTGACCTGCCCAGAGCACGAACTCAGTTAACACTTGAGCCAGTTAGAGGCCAAACAACTTATGAACCTGTCATCTCCCTGCAGTTACTGCTGGGAAATTGCACTTGTCCCAGGAGCAGGATGAGGGAACTAAACACAAAGCTGTGAATTTGCAGCTGACCTGGGTGAAAAGAGACGCCATGCTTTAGATGGACTCATATCTATTTCCACCAGCAGAAATATTGCTACCCTAGCAACTGAATCAGTGAGCTTGGGATTAAAAAGGGAGCAGTGTCCACCTGATAAAGATGATTTGCTTTTTTGCTTTAATTGTGGCACACAGAAGTGCAACAGATTGCAAAAGCTCCATGAGCTCCAAGATATCATCTGAGCCACAATACCTAGCCATGCCTAGGCTCCTCACCCACAGCAGAGGAGGAGTTAAATGCATTTTGTGGCAGCAGTGAAACCTGCATCCCCCCACCTCATATGTGTGAAGTGCTCACACACAGAATCCATTCCTCCGTCCAGCTGACACACGGCAATCTCCAATGACAGACCATATGTCTGGGCCTTCAGAAGTGATTTAGGCTGAGTGACTGATTTGTCCAGGGCAGAGAAAAACATCCTTTTGTGGTCCTAAAGAGAGCCAGCAAAGATATTACCCAGCCCAGCCGTCAGTCGCTCCCTGTTGGCTGATGGGAGCCCTCCCTTATCTGTTTTAGTGCAAAGTTTTTAGTGCAAACCAGTTTTAGCAGTAGGTTAAGCTAAACCAGATGACTCTGTCCTTCCTCAGCTGAAGAACACCAACCTAGAAGAGCTATGGGATGTTGTACAAACTCAAGCAGAAGCATCACTGCAAGTAGGTGTTGAGTGCAAACATCCTAAAACTTTTCCTGGTCACTTGCAAAGTGAGTGTGCATCTTTGTTCTCAGTGGCAGAGATCATTTCATTCACTGCATTGCCTGGGTCATTTACCTAAACCACAGGATCCTTCCTGGTTATTCCATATGGGAGGCAGACATACTCTGCATGCAATGGGAGCTGTCTGACAAAGCTTTGTTGGGGGCACTGCAGGAGAAGTGAGTTTCTGCAGCCAACTACTGACATTGAATCCTTTCAGGAATCCACTAGTGAGACCCTTTAACTACCCATTCCCATTTATCCCTGCCGAACATTGCAGGTTTCACTGACTCTCCTCCTCTCTTCTTACTCCCATCTCTCTTTATGTGATCACCTAACCTCTCCAAAATTAGTAGTGCTATGTTTAGCCTGCTCTGGCACTCCGGGCACTCCTGTGGATGCTGAGATGGTCCCACAGGGACTCTATGAATTTCCACTGCTACTGGAGAGAGGAGTGTTTTCAAAACTGCTGACACCGGATCCCAGTGAGTGAACTAAACCAAGAGGCTGGAGCCTGTGAAATGTTCTTAATATAACCGGGGCAAATGGCTCCCATCTTGTGTTACTGAAGCCCCATAGTCATGTGCCCCAGCAGCCCCATGTCGCTGTCAGGCAGGAGGGCAAAAGCATAAGGTCATTTCCATCAACTCTGTTTCTGTGACATCATCACAGGAAAGCCAAGCATCTACTCATTTTAGGCGTGGGAAGCCAGAGGAAGGGGCAGGCACAGGACTTAAGCTTTCCTTTCTGCTTCCATGTGAGCCAAGCATAGTTTCAAAGGGTAGAGTTGGGTCATTTTCCTCCCATTTCCTCCTTCTTGGATGGCACCGTAGCCGTATCACTGGCAGCTGTTAAGGAGTGGTGGGCTGAGGCAGCTTTGCTCCAGCCCTACCGGAGTATGCAAGAGCCATCTACAGGTGATGGGAGATAAGGCGGCACAGCCCTACCTTCCCCTGCCAGCGGGAGGGCAAGATGCTAACCCCAGCGGCTAACCCCGGCTTCCCTGCGTTACAGCCCATCCCCAGGGTCACCGCCACCCCTCTCACAGGGCACCCGTGCCTTCTGTGAGTGCCCACAACCTCTCCCAGCTCGCAGCTGCAGACTTCAGGACAGGGAACCACGGTCTGAGCTTGCTGGGAAGGCTGGAGGTCCCTGGGGTGGTGAATCCTGTCCAGAGGGCCAAGGGGAATGTGCCACTTGCAAGCCACCACAGGTGTGAGAGCTCCATGGAGATAACTCCAAATCAGCCCTTCACATGCCTCTTGTGAGGCAGCAGGAGGCCAGACCTGTGTGAGGCCAAGAGACAAGATTCACAGAGCAAAAAAGGGACCTTCACCCCTTAATCACCAGCCTTGAGATCTAGCTAGACTTTAGCCAGGTTCCAGAGAGCTTTGCTGGCTGCTGCATGGTGCTTGCCTGTGGCAACCTGCATGACCACCATGCCAACACACAAGAGGAGGCAGAGCCCAGCCGGCTGCTGGAGAAAACACAGTGGTCATGAAAAGGATACTAAGAAGGGTCAGTCTTGCATTGAAAAGAGAGGGCTCCAGATGGAGAGCAGTGAGCAAAATGAGCAAAACATTTAGAAAAAAATGGGAACTTCTCCTATTCAGAAAGGTTGGTGTAAATTGCTGTAGGAGGCAAGAGAAGGTCTCAACTGGAAGATCACTTTCACTCAGTAGTCCTTGAGAGATTTCATGTAGATCTATAAACTTTTGTGCATTTGCTTTTTTCATCCACTGTTACCACAACAGTTCCTTCATTCTTCTCCTTGTATTTCTACATGGACCAATGCTCACAAGAGACTGGAGAGCTCTGGGAATGCTTTGTGCCTAAAATTATACTGATCTCAAGAAAGGCACCTGGTGTTTCTCCACCACAGATATTTGCCTAGCTCACTTTTTTTTTTTTAACTTTCTTTTTATCCTCTTGTCTCCAATATCTTATCATTCTGTTTGTTTCCATTCAGGGTCTTCCCCCACTACCCTCACCATCCCTCTGTCCTCTTCCATTTGTTTCCTACATATTACTCTCATTGAACCCAGCTCTGGATTCTGAGTTCTATAGCCCCCAAGGGCTCTGTCTGACTGACACATGACATATTTTACAGAGTGTGGACTTAGCCCCAGAGAGGTGAAAGAGCAGTAGTCAGCACGTATGAGCTGTGCAGCATAATAGAAAATACAGCTTTTAATTAAAACTGGTATTTCAGGACCTCTGCTGGTGGCAGCCCTGCTGAAATACAACATTGCTGAAGCCCCATGGGTTGTAGTGTGACCCCATCCCCAGGAGCTGCCGCTCCCACCATCAGTGCCAGCTCTTGGAGTGATGGGAAGTGCTCTGTGTAGTGACTAAATACCCAGCTTGGGCTCAGAGCACTCCCATGGCAGGATGGCAACAGCTTTGTAACCTGGAGAAATGACTTGTGTGGCAAAGTGCAGGTCACAGCCATGGCACTGCTTTGCATATTGTTTCCAAGAATATCCATTTAAAATTACATGAAATTAAAATGTTGTGGGATTGTGTCCCTGTTGTCACGTACGTAAGTGGGACTAGATCCCAGGAGACCAGGAGCAAAGTCTTCCAACATGAACCTTGCTTATTTGACACAGGACAGCACTTGCCCTTACACTTTGTTCTGCCAATATCTCATTTCATTTATTCCTTTCATTTTTGGCACTTGCTGCAGATGACTCTCCAAAACACTCTCTGCCTCTCCCAGCAGGATGCAGCACCCCAGCTCTTTGTTCACTCTTCAGGCAGTGAAGGTATCGCCTTCACTGTGATGAAGTATTCACTTCATAGGTGAAGGTATCACCACAGCTGCAGGGAGGCACAACTGGGGATTAGAGCCAGTGCTCCAGGCACCGACGAGCCTTGATTTGCTCCTTGTGATGCTACTGCCTCTCTGTGATACTTGGGGCAAATCACTTGGACCTTGATCTGCAAAGACAAGCATGACTTCCTCAGTCTTGGTGTCTGCAAACTTGATTAACAGCACTGCCTTATTTCACAAGGTACCACAGTGGAAGCGGATGTGCCCTATGGATGACTCGCAGTACCAGGACGGCATCTCAGAGGGAGAAAGCAGCAGCAGGCTGAGCTCATTATGAATAATTCTCTTAAAATGGAAGCAGTGCTTCCCACGTGTCCCTGAATACTTTATCCCCCTGGCACAAGTGGAAAGGGCACTGGGAACCTCAGCTTGCCCAATTTGGTTCCTGTGTGCAGGGTGCCCTTGTACAATGAAACCAACAAGCTCTCAGAAAGCTGCAGCAGCTTGACGCAGCATTTCTCATTTCCCTCTGGGCCCTTTCAGCCCATCCAGGATCTGTGCCCAAGGCATGCCTCAGAACTGGGTATATTTCCACTCAAAGTCACGATGTTACCTTCTCCTAAATTTTCAAGCAAAAAAATACCTGCTCCATGGGTGGGCTGTGAGATTGATGTTTCCCACCAAAGGTGAAGAGAAGTAGTGCTCTGTACTTCAGGGTGCATCTGCCAGAGGCCAGTCACCAAATAGCACTTCAGAGAAAATCAGAGGGAGAAGAGAAACTAGGTTTTTAGCATAGAAGAAAATAATAGGTTTGAGGGCACACCTAGTGCCCAGAGCCATAGCTCATTTGATAAATAGAGGTTGGTTGTTTGGGGTTTTATTAATTTATAATATTTGTGTGGATCATTGGGAAGAGCTCCATAACTTGGACCCAGCAATATCTCTACCTATCAGCAGAGGAAACAAACAGCAAAGAAGAGCTGCCAGCAATGCTCCTTCACCAGCACTGCCCGCAGTGAGGCTCTGAGGCTCCTTGGTGCCAGATCCCAGGGTGGGAGCATGATCCTTCAGATGGAAGAGGAGTCAGCAGTGACTGAAGGTAGTCATTCTCTCCCCATAGTGTGCCTCAGAGGTCTGGCAAGAAAAAGGAAGGACCACCAACAAGAACCTAAGTTCATGCTGGCTGCTGACTCAACATGGGAATGAGGTTTCAGGGTAGGAGCTGCAGGTCTGGTTTGGATTTGCCGGGGAATGTTTTCTACAGCTCTGGAAGCAGGGGCCTTAATGACTGCTGCAATCACATAATGGAGGAAAGACCAGGGTTCTACCATTTAGCCCCAAACTTCCTGAGCGGAGGCCCTTGAGAGCTTCTCCAGGCTGTGCAAGGACTGCAGAGCACAAGGTACTGATCTGTCCAGGCAGAGCACAAGGTACTGATTGTCTTCCCACTCTTGCCCTTGCTGAGGCCGGTTGAGGAGAACCATCCCCAGAGGAGGAAGAGGAACTGTGCCTGATCTTGTTGCTCAGCACCTCTCCTTCAGGACATGTGCAGGGGTGCTTTGACTGTCAGCAGAGCTCAGCGAGAAAGTCGTGAAAAACCCACCCCAAGCAACTCCTGTGATTTTTATCTACAGGTTTAGGTCTCTCACACACCAGCAACCATGGAGTTAAGACTGCAGTTCAGATGAAATCCAAACATTTGCAAGTGTGGGAATTCCCAAAGAAAGCAACAAAACTACCTTCACTCTGCCCTCCCAGCAGTGCTTTTACACAGCCTGCAGCTGAGTCTGCCTTGGCCAGCTGCAACAAAGACTTTAATCTTATCAGTGACCATAAAAACTCAAATTCCTCTTAGCAGAATTGCTGATGGGGACAGTAGTGCTAAGCCTGGCTTCATTGCAGGCTTGTGCAGTCAACAGCAGGGAAAAATGCTATATCACAAATTCCTATATCATCCCCCACTCCACAGGATCCAAAATGGCTTTTCCCTCCATCGCTCTAGGGGTAGGATTTTCACATTACTGAACAGGTACAATGTTTCCTGCGGGCTCATCTAAAAGCGCTGCAGAAGTGCTCTGCCCTGACAGCAGGTGTGCTTGGCTGCAGGTGGGACTGACAGCTTCCCTGCATGGCTCCACCAAAAAGGCAAGGCAGGACTGTGTGCCTGTGGGCAGAAGTTCCTGGCAAAGACATGCTTCTCCCTGCAAGGTATGTTCAGCAAGGATGATGTATGTCCATGGCAGTGGCTTGGCATTTTGATGGTGAGAAAGCAAATCTTCAAGGGCTCGTCTCCCACCTGGGCTCTCTTCCATGTATGAGGGCAGGTGCTAGAGCTGGAGAGCAGTAAGTGGAGTCGGGTCTCAGACATGGAGATGAGACCTGGGTTACACTTCAGAGGCTGATTTTGTTACTGACAAGCAAAAAGGTGCAAATAAGGTTGTCTCCCTTGGTCTGTAACTTGGAGGTGTGAGCTCCCTCCCACAGAGGCTTGGACCTTGAGCAGGAGGTGGTGAGGAAGACCTCCCACATGCATGGGCCTCCCTGGGCTACACTCTCTCCCTTGCACATCTGCCACTGCCATTATCCTTCCTACTGTCTCAGGTTCATCCCACTATCTCCCAATTTGTCCTCTCTTGAGGTATCTATCTACCACCTGCTATTACCCCACCAGCCATGCCCAGCCTCCCCACCCTTTCAGAAGAGTTAACCATTCCTGTGTTTCCCTTGCCTCTCCCTTATGGTGCATGTGTTCTCTCAGCCCATTCACCCGCCTGCATTTCCCTCCCCATGCACATGAGTGGTCTTTACATGTACGCTTCTCATATAGGGCTCTGAGATGATCTGGGCACTGCTCCAGCTCAGTCTGGTCTCTAATGGAGATGCCTCACCCATGGAAAAAGGTTTCCCCTCTGCTTTGCAGCTGATGGCTCATCTTGCCCTTGGAAAATGCCTCAGGATACCCAAGGACAAAGCACCCTTGTGCCAAAGACCTGGAATGGCTGTGCAATGCAGACACACTTGAATGCCCGCTGAGAACAGATCTGTAAGTACTGCTCCTGGTTTTCCAAGGTCTCACTCCTGATGCTGATAGGAAGTCACTCTGCTTACATAGGAGAGGCTGGTGGAAATACTTGGCATGCACTTCAAATGTTGATAAGGCTGGACTATCTGCCAATACACACTGTGCCTCTCCCTCTGTCTGACTTGGAGTGGTCTACAGTTCTCATCTCCATCATATGTCAACAGCTGTGCCTTCTGGCTCTTTCCTCTTGCCTCACCCTTTGTACACCTTGGATTATAGTTGCTCAGCACAGGGGTTGGCCAAGACCCCTACACCCAGGTCCTGTGATATCTGACTGCTTTGGGAATCAAACCATGGAAGATATCGCAGAGGCACACAGTCGTGCTTGCAACCGCATTCAGACACGTGGCTTCACTTGCAGAAGTGTGCATCTAACCCCGGTGCTGGGCAGAGGGAGATAATGGGCCTCCTTCCTCCCACTGTCAAAGGCTGGGAGGTGACAAAGAGCCATCCTAATTAGTGGCTACAGAGATGACGCTTCCACTGAGAACAAGTTTTATTTATGAGCCAGATTAGGAGGCATTAATTGCTTTCTCTCCTGGTTTCTGCTTAGAAAGGTACAGTAATCACAGGAACATTTTTGACATTGTTGACATAGCTTCCCAGCCCTCCTGCTGAGAAACAGGGACTCTTGCATACTTCAAAAGGGCTTAAAGGCTTGGGTTGTGCCACCACAGTAGTAGTGCCGATCTAGGACTGGGGTGGGGGGAATTTGCATTAGAAGGATTAAATACCAGGGCTATTGTGGAATTTTAAACTGATGTTTTCCGGCTGACCACAGGCCCAGAGCTTGTGTGTGGCATGTTTGAGCCTCAAAAGTGCTCTTGATCCTCTGATCTTTTATTTCATAACATTTCTCCCCACTCCCTCCCTTCAAATATATTTTGCTTTTCTTTTGGCTGCTGAGCAGACACACACTAGCAAAAGGAACACGTTGGGTTGAGAGTACTGAAAGCAGTCTGAAGCTCAGGAAAGCTTTCTTTGCATGTATTTGAAATGCTGAGTGTCTGGATTACTCTTGTAGCCCTGGGCCCTGCAGCAACCACGAAGTTAAGACAAGATCCATTCTGATCATTCTGATCCAAGTGCCCTGTGAAGCTTTGACACAGTCCGGCACAAACACTAAGGAGTGTTCTTACATCTGATTATCTTAGGAGATGTGTGTCTGGCTTGTGGTTCCTACAAAACTCTCCTTACTTTCATAGCATGATGCAAAATGAGAGATTTCTTGCAGCTTCATCAACATAATGATGTCTCTGCTGAGACAACGCATTACCAAAACATCAGTCCATTATATTTCTGGCACATCTCAAGTACCTCGCTCTGCAGGAAGAGATTGATCCTGTGAGGATGCTCAGCCTCTGACACCACTGCAACCATCATGTTTCTGTGCCAGCCTGCCATCCAGCTGTCATTAAATACGGGCTCAGGCTGCACACAGATGTCCTGCTGTGGTAGCAAACTGCTTCTTATTAGGTACTGCAGCTGTTTCTGGGTTAATTCTCAGAGTAGGCACCCCCCTGCACAGCATTGTGTAAGAAAAACATGGTTCTGGCAGGGAAAGATATCTGGGGCTGGGGTTTTGGGTTGGCTTTTTGTTTGGTTGGGTTTTTTTTTTATGGTCTGCACAGAGGTGAATACCCAGCCTTCCAATATTATTACCACATGCAGCGTCCCAAAGTTGAGCAAGTCTTGCCTTGGCTTGTCTTTGAGACAGACATTAGAAGCTGCAAAGGGCCAGTCTTGGCCCTTAGAATGCAACATTGTGGTTTAATGTCTGAGCAGGACCTGAAAGGGAGACACATGCCCCTGCCTGAAGACTGGGAGCACTGGGGGAGTCCTCTTGCTGCTCCCCCACATCGCCACATCACAGCCAGCAAGCATCCCTCCACAGGATCATCATGACAGCCCCATGAAAAGAGGGACCCACAGCCGGCCCCCAGCTCTTGCTTAAATCTGGTTGCCTTCCCAGAGCACAGCCCTGTGGTTTACAGGGCACACGCCCCCTCTGTAAGCAGAACCAGTCTCTTTCCACTGCCATGCGGCCCTTTGTGGCTGAAGGCTCCTGTCAGTATCAGCTAAAATTGCTGGGGACCTAATACACAAATATGTATCTGTTCCTGTCCTTTCAAGAATCACTCTTTCTGGTGTTTCTAGTAGTTATAATTCAGCAAGGACTTGGCAACTCATCAAAGCTAGCATTTTCCCTTAGTCTGATGCAGCAAAATAATAAAAGAGCAACCACTAAAGATCTTGGACCAGTTACACAGAGACATAGCAAGAGGATTCAAATTTTTCCCTGCAACCATGACTCAGCTTTACAGCCCATCCCCTACAGGGCAGTTTCCCAAAGAGATGGTTGTACCACAGCCAGCTATCACTCTACCACATTTCCTCACACATCCTGGGAGGAATCCTCCATGGGAAGCTGAGCACACTGTCATGGAAGCAGAAGCAGATACAGGCTTCAAGAGCAGGTGTGCCCTCATCTGCATTTGGCATATGCCTGTTAATTATTTATAAGGCACAAGAGGTATACCTGGTGCTAGACCAACAGCAAGCAAGACCATCCCCTTTCCCCAATGAGTTTTCCATGCAGATTATGCAGACACCAAGAGGCAAGGCAGGATTAGGCATGAAAGAGGAAGCCAACTATGGCACAGAGGAGGATGGTGATGAAATGAGAGCCAAAAGGTGTAAGACATTTAGTGGAATTGAAAGGGGATGGTTTGAAAAATGAAAGAGAAATGGTTTTCTACTCACGAGAAACAAAACATAAAGAAGCAGTAGAAATTTGTCAACAACCCAGAGAGATTGAGAAGACATACCAGCTTCAGGCTTAAAACAAGCAGAGCTTTTGCCCTGAAAACCATATCTTGTGCAATAAGATGGAACCTGGGAATGAAGAGTCCTAGAAATGCAACAAAAGGGGCTGCCATGAGTTGGTCTTTTCAATATGGACAGATGTGCAATATTCTGGATGTGTAGCACGAAAGGATAAGCAGTAGCTGGGGAAATATAGGCATGACAAGATCTATGCTCGGCTGCCTGTACAGGCCTCTATGGTCCTGGATATTTGGGAACAATTTGTCTCACACTAGTGTTGTTCAGAACCTCGTGTCATCCTTCTGTTTAGGAAGAGGTGGGCAGGAAAGCACCAGTGGTACTACAAGAGGGGCATAAAGTCACCACTACCTCCTCACAGGAGACACAGCCTACAGTCTATCCTGGTTCACTCTTGTGGCTGCAAACTCTAAGAAGAAAAGCTGCTGACAAAAAGGAGCCTTTTAAATCAATGGCTTTTTGATTCACAGTGCCCTGATTCAATATCCTGCTGGAACAAGGATAAGTCTCTATTTGATGGTCTACTCAGTAAGACGCCTTTTTGGAATCCTGCACTGACCACATCAGACCACGCAATTCCTCTCCTTCTTGCCAGGATGCACTTACACGTTGCCTGCTTTAATATTTGAGGTGGCCCTTTTATTTCAATCACTTCTTTTCATTGGCTTCTGCAACCTTCTGAAACCATTTCAAACTGATTTTTTTTTCCCCTGGGCTGAAATTTCTCACGCTCATGCTCAGCCCCGGGTGATGAAAGTTTGATGATAATCTGCTGTTGCTGGTGTCTTGACTCAACAGAGTGGTGATTTTGGGCTGGAACAACAGGAACTCACTGATACACTGATTGGAGGAGGCACAGAACAAATTGTGCCTCCTCGCTAACTCCGCACACTCTAATTTTCAGGTCCCAGGATATCTCTTCACCACTGCTTCAGCACCCAGGCATCATCCAGACTCCAGAACACCCTCCTTGCTTGAGTCCATGTTGCCTGTTGATCCAGCATGCATGGTCCTGCTATGGCTTACCCATGGAGCTCACTTCATTCAAGAGACATTAGCAGGCTCATCTGCCTGCCTAAAACATCATCAAGCCCAAAAAGTGGTTGATATTAAAGAGAAACATAATCAAACAGAGCCCGCAGGATTAGCAAGCCGAGTTGTTGCAGGGTCACACTGCTTTTCATTACCTTCTTTTTTCTGTGACACAAACCTTGCTAATGTATGGCCCCTGGTTTTACAGAGTACCCATCCTTTTCCCTGACTTCTAACACATGGTACACAGAATTCTGCTTTGAAATCCCTTAGGACAAATGGGCCTATTCACAGGATTAAGTGCTGCCCACTATGGCTTCCAGAGCTAGCTTGACTGCAGAACAAGACCCGGGGCTCTTGATTTCAGCTGACTTCCTCTCAGTGTGGGGGAGTGAGCTGCCTCTTTGTAGGTTCTTATGGCTCCCTTGCACTCCCTTGTTCTCTCTTTTTTTGGGTCCCTCCACTTCACCTTTTCCATTCCCCTACACATACTAGTGCCAGGAGACCCCTTCAACACTACCTTTCCCTCCCTGCTGCTGAGCCCTTGGCAACATGATCTCAGCTGGGTACTTCATCTCTGTACCCCACTGGTAGCTCAAGATCAGTCAAGGGTGACATCTGAGCCCACATGCTTTATTACACGGCCCCTGTGTGCTCTTTTCTGTGTTGGAAAGAGCCCTGCTGGAGAGCTCCATGAAAGGCAACACAGGGCAGTGGCAGAGAACTTCTCAGCTTGTTTCACTCCATGAAGAGCCCAGCTGAGCAGATTCCTCTCTCTAAATGTCTGTGAAAGGAAGGTGGAAGAGCCTTGAACCCCTTTAAAGTCGCGAAGTAGTCTGATAGTGAAGGCCTCTGGCACTGGCCAAAAGCTAAGGGGGCATGGCAAGGAAAATTATCCAAAGCCAGGCTAAATTCAAAAGAAGGCCAGGGCACATCTTTGCTCCCCTTACTCTCTCTTGGCACTCTCCACCACCTGGAGCACCCACTGTGGAGCCCACTGGGAAGTGAGGCGGTTACACCAAGGGCAGACTGTTAACTTTGAATCAAAAGGACATTCAGGCAGCCAGCAGGTCTGGTGGGAGGGAGCGCTGGGGAGAGCACAGCACCCCATCCTGCCCAGCTCTTGGAGCCCAGCCAGATCAGCTGGGCAGGGGGGAATCAAATGTCTCCAGTGTCAGCCAGTGAGGCTTGCCTTCCCTTTATAGCATCCCTGACGGCTGAGTGAGAGACAGCGCAGGGAGAGCTGAGCTTCGGGGGTGAGGGGGGGCCAAATGCTGGCCTGCAAAGTCAATAGTAATTTAACACCCCACTGACTTTTTTGGTTTGCAACAGGATAGATATTTAAATCATAACCTTCTCTCTCCTATACCCCTTCTCCCCACCAAAAATAAATAAATAAACCCAGCAGACCCTGTTTTGGCCTGCCAAGAACTTGGAGCATTTGCTGTGTGCTCCCTGAGCCTCACGTTGGGCACTGTCAGCTGAGTCTTTCCTTGAATCAGGGATGCTCACTCCCATCCAGCCTTTGGAGGGGTGCTGAGGACCAGGTGTCAGCAGGGCTGCCCCAGCAGCTGGCTGGGACCCAGGCCTGTGTCCCTGGGTTGCTGTGCAACCAGAGGCACAGGGCTCGGCACGGCAGTGCATACGTGCTGTTTCATCCATGCCGCAGCCAGCTCATACCAGCCTCTCTGACCCCTGGCACAGCACTCATGGGCCCCAGCTGGGCTCATCGCCTGTCAGAGGGAGCAGCAGGAGAGGCCAGGAATGTGTGAAGAAAGTCAGGAATATGGAGAGGGAGGGGGAAAAAAAAAGGTAGTTTTGAGTGTCAAGTAGTGCCCTAAGAGAGCCACCAGGATCTGAGACTAAATTCTTTTCCACTGTTTACAGGATGCCTGAAAACAGGTCCTAGAAACTCCCTGCTCTCTGCAGGTTACAGAGCCACTGCCCCTCGGCTCCTCAAGCCTGCAATCTTCTTTTTATTGATTTGTTTGGACCGTGGAAGAAATGGAGCTCATTACAGAGCCATCTCCTACTCAGAGGGAATTGCCCCAAAACCCATGTTTTGTCCTCCCACCCCACAGGGTAGGACAAAGACTCAGCTCCAGCATCTCCCTTATCCCCTTTCCCTTGAAGGAGTGTCTTTTACTTGCACATGGTACTGCAAAACAGCTCTTTCCCTAAGGGAGCTCTCTGTCATTCTTAACAGCTCTGGTTTCTGTTTGCACCCTCTGTCCATGGGTCCTAATCCACAAGGCAATGAATTCAGTGGAAAAACATCCATCAGCTGCAAGGCCCATTGAATATGCCTGATATCAATTAGGATCTAATTTGTCTAGTCTTATTATTCACATATGAGTCCTGTGACTGAGACTCCCAGCTGTAAATGGGAAATTTTCTCCCTCTCTGCACCTGGGTTTCAGTGGTTTTGATCAAACTAAATAGCCTGGCTTGAACTTCTATGGCTGCAGCCCCCACCTACCATCACTGGGCTGGATGAAGCAGAGAAAAGAGCTGACACTGGGAAGGAGGAAGCAAGAAGAGGAGCTAGCTTGGAAGAACATATGCAAATAATGAATGTGCAGTGGAATGTCCACTTATCCCCAAAGTCTTTCTAATAGGATGACCTTCAGGTGAGCAGCAGGAAAAGGAGCTTTTGTTAACAGGTGTGGTGAGGCCTGTGTGCTTTCACAGGGTTGGCAGGGACTGAGGTGCTCCCCAATAGCCTGCTTTCCCTTGGACTCTGCACGCCAGTTGTCTGAAAAGCTGGGAAATCTAAAAAGGGGGCTGCAAACAAAGAGCTAAGTGATGCTCAATATAACAATGGGATCAGCTCCCTCCAGTCTCCTTGGCACATCGACACAGCTTAGGGCAAAACTGCGAGTCCAAGCACCGATAAATTAAGACTATAGTCCAAAAAATGTCTGAAGACATTTGCCCTGCTGCCAAATGCACGTGCTGACTGTGAATATTAGGGCTAAAGCTGCTGCTTTAAAATTTCTGAGAGTTGGATTCTGTCCTATTCCCCTCCCTTACAGTGCTGCAGCAGGGGAGCTGCTTAGTGCAGTCCAGCCTTTCAAATGTTGGTGCCTGAAAGTAGGTTCCAAAATATGTGTGGAGCAGCCCTTTTCAGAAGCTCGGTGCATCTGGATGAATAATGTCAGATGTCCTCACAGCTATTGAAAACGCATTCCAGCTGCCTAACTCTGGTATTTGGAGCCAAATTTGAGGTGAGTAGAATGGAAAAGTTTGGTTTCACTTGTTAGCAAGTCCTTCAGTTCATACAGTGGAGAAAAGGGACTAGCAAAATTTAGGACAGCTACAGTAGAAGACAATAGAGACAGAAAATTGGTCTTTTAGCAGATTTCCACCCATTCCTTTTGTAAGCTGATGGATAAATATCTCTCCAATGCCTCTGTTTGTTTTTTATTCTTCCTGAAAATGGTCCTCCTATTATTTTTACCTCATCCCTTGGCACTCTTTGTAGCCCCTCTAGTACATTCTTTTTGTGAAGAAATCTGGTCTGAACGGAAGAAAGGTCATGCTCTTGGCCACACCTCTGTTAGAGCCTAGACAACAGTGGGCTATGACATGAGGTTAAAGGTTGTGCCACTGACTGAACGGAAGCAGGAATGGCTATGGGACTGTGCTTCCTTTGTCCTTCAGATATGTCTTACTTGCAGGAATGGGGCACAGTAGGTTCTAAGGAGCGCACTTTTTTTCTCACTGACTATTTAAAATTGAGCAACTTTTTCTTCCTGTATCACTTTTGTACAACTCAGTTTATATGCACCTCCTTTCAGGGTGAAGGGGAGATTCAGGAATGCTGAGCTTCATAGACCACTGAGCTTTGCCTTATGACATGAACAGACCTCAGGCACTGCTGAGCAGACAAACCTGGATGATGGAAGCAGTAGGTCTGACAGGAGGTAGATTATGAGTGTGTAGGGCCGTACTCAGAGGACTTCCACTCTCAGCTCTTCCCATAAGAGGGAGCCTCTTGCTCCCTGTGTCTTTGAGAACTAGCTTTATCAACTAAAATCAGCTCAGAATCTTTGCCTGCAGATTCCAAAACAGTCCCATCCTTGCCTCCCTTTTTCCAGCTCCCTCTCTTCAACTAATACCTCCTCAGGGCTACAGGGATGGCAGAGATCCCAAGGGAGTGGTGGTAGCGGGGAAATCCCAGATATCTGGAGAGACGACCTGCTGCAGGGGAGGAATTTAAATGCCAGCCTTCAGGAGACATGGGGAGAAGGACCAGGCTACTTCTTTCAAGTCCCTTTGACATTCAAGAAGATGTTGCCTGAAGACCCCAGCAGGCTGGCTCTTACCAGATGCATCTTCTTGATGTTCTCCAGGCACAACTGCTCAACAGAAACACATTCGGCCTGTGCAGGAATAAATGAACTTGTGTGCCCCAGGCCTTTAACCCTCTCAGTCCTGGCTGGTCAATGTACCAACAGACACTGGCATTTGAACTATGTCTTTACAGAGTTCCATTGGTAGGGAGGAGATGTTCTCATGACAGAAAACTCCTGTGGGGGCCACAGTGGCATTGGGAGCTTGGTATTTTATGAGTTAGTCTCATGTGAACACAGTCTCAGAGGAAAAAATGACAGAAAATCAATTGCACAGATCAATACCTGTTCTGATGTACTTCCTGGTGACAGGCCAGATGGCAAATTGAGGGTAAACATAGTCCGAACAAAGTCTGGGCACAGCAAAATGTTCCAAATGGGAACCAGAAGTTCAGAGCTCGTCAGAGCCATCTCCACACACACATTACAGACACCAACCAAACACTAATAAATGATTAACAGGGCTGCTAAGCATTAGCCTCAGCTTTTGGTCCCCTCCCATTACTTCTGGAGAATTTCACAAAAAAAAGGCAGATAATAGGGAATTGTGCATTTGGAGATATTAATTAGATATTTAGCTCCCTGTGAACCACATACAATCCTGAGAACCCTGCTTCCCCCTTCTTAATGCCTCAGACCATAGACCAGTCCTTTCAGATGGAGGTTGCTCAAAGGCAGTCCCCTTTGGAGTCCATCCAATGTCTTAAGCATCCAACTCTTTCCCTGAAGTCCTACAGAGTAATGCAGCAACCCTCTTTCTCCTTCTGTGGCGTGGCTTGATCTTTATCTTCAGAATCCTCAGTTCTTCATATGATTTGAAAGAGAGACAAGACCTAGGGATGGAAGTTTCTGTTTATGATGAAGAGCTGATATAAGAAAATCACTTGGGCTTATTGCCTCCTTCAGACCATCCTCCCACATTTCCACTTCTCCTTCACTTCCTCAATGCTTCAGCTGTGGGTAGTCCGGACATCCATCTGCCACTTCTGCCTCTTGGCCCATTTTCCATGCCTGTAACACTACAGCACTGTAATACCAGAAATATTTTTTCTTTCTTGGGTGCTGCCCACTCCATACTACAGTCACACAGTCAGACTTGTAACAGGCTGAAGGGAAGGAAGCCTTCATTTATTTTGACAGGCTCCAGCCCTAGTTTTCAATATGATCTGAAACTGGTGGGAGGGACTCTAGCATCCACCCATGATCAGATATAGCCAAGTGGGTGGAAGAATCTGGAGCTGAAATGGGTTTTGTTCTTTCTATTCCAAATGGGGTCTTCATAGCCTTTCCCTTGAACATGGGCATCTTGAGTAAGAGAAGACCACTGTCCAGGTCTCCAGGAGCAAGAGAGGATGGCACCGGAAGGGACTGTGCCCTGACATCTCTGCAGAGCACAGCAGCTCTGCACCAGACAGCTTCATTCTTGTTCTCTGACCTTCAGTTCCCCCTCTCAATAATTTTATTCATTATACAACACCAGGATTAGACAGTGCCTGCTGGTTGGCACGCTCTGATGGGCATTATTACCTGCTGGCACAGAAGCAGGCACATGCCAATACTCCTGTGTGCTAATGAAAAGGCACCATTTCCACTTACATTTCAGCACACGCGAGGTTTCCTGAGAGCCAGCATTGATCTTTGTGTTCAGGGGAACATATGCTGCTGTCAGTCCTGCCTTGCAGCTCCAGGAGTCCTGCAGCTTAGGGCAACGATGGAGAGCGGGATGAGGGCAAACTGAATCCCTACAGAATTTTTGTGGGGCCAGAGATTTTCAGCACCCTGTCACACAAAAGAACTCCCAGTTCTAAGGCCCAAAAGCAAGACAACACCCCAAGCACGTGACCTTACTGTCATCTTATCAGATTAGCAGGAACTCACTGTCTCGTAGTGCTATGGGGGGCACATGAGCTAAGCAAGGTATTTTTCTAAGTAGGTAGTATTTATAATGGTCTCCAAATGTTGCATTGGAACAGTAACTATTTAAAGCATGTTAGACTTCCAATAGAAAAATGTCCCTTGTTGCTTCTGATAAACTGATTTCAAGGCCACAGGGCTGAGAAGGAATTTGCCCTCAAGCTTGCTTAGTCCAGAACCAACCACTGCAGAGTATCTTGAAGTGTATCTCTGGAGGAACTGATAACAATCACATTTCAACTCAGAATGGACAATGGAGCTATGGAGCCATTAGGCTGATTCAGATGTCTGCTATGACCAGAATGGACAACATCTGTCCACCTGATCCATAATTGTTTATGTTTCTGATCTAGAGGTGATGTATGGGAATATAAAACCTTTGAAAAAGTGGGGTACTAAGTGCAGAAATGGGCATGACAGGTAGTAGCATGGAGGGGTTCATATCCGGCAGGTGACAGATCTGATGTTGTAAGGCAATAAAAAACAATTTAAAACAACACTCCAGCACTACTAACAGCAGCCTGGCACTGCTGCAGTTCATGTGTCAGCCAGTGGGTCGTCTGAAGCCTCTGTGAACAGGACCATATTCACACACATGCTTGGTGACAACCACCCACCCCCAGCAAGTTGAGGATATGAAAATTTGGTACTCAGTTCTTGTGGTGTGGGTATTTTGACTGAGTTCCACGCATGCAGCTCTGCAATTCAGGCTCTGCAAACAATAGTTTGGTCACTCCAAAAGCAGTGAGCATGAAAGGGGTGTGACTAGAGCAGCTCTGTTCCCAGAAGTCAGGCCAATTCTCTAATGAGAGCTCAACCAGCATCTCTGCTGAGTGTCCAGGAAAGCAGTTTTGGCAGCCTCTCTGGAGATAGTTCCAGTCCAGGAGAAACTGCTGCTAGATTTGGACAGACAGCGTGCAGATCACGCCTGTGTGCAGTCAACAGCACAAGCAGACATCTTTGCCAGAGACATTTCTACAGCATGCTTGATCTTGAATTTTTATTCATTGTGTGGCATTGTTCTTGCATGTCAGCCCCTTCCACTCCCCTCTGCCTCACCAGCCTTGCATTCTCAAACCATGCCATATCTCCTCTCTGCCCAAAACTTTCTTTGTTTCTCTGCTCCTTCCCCCACAAAAGGATTTCTCTTTCTCCTCTGTTTCAGACTCACATGTCCCCTAGAAAACACTCTGATCTGAGTGTTTCCTATTAGAAGCACAGTAAATACAGGAAATTTTTTGCTTAAACAAAAAGCCCTGCTACTAACCTGCATGAGAAAAATATCCTCTCTTGTAAATTCTTTGGGCTAGGCACCGTTTTATCCTCTCAGAGGAATCCTCCAGCACAAAGCCTCTGTGCAGCTCAGTTGCAGTTAACAAACAGGAACTATGAACTGAGCTTGCAAGGGTTGAAATGGTAAAACTGACCTTACTGGAATAAGTTCATTCCCGTTTCCAATTATCTGGTGACAGACTTCACCTCAGGCTGAATAAATATAGTAATTCAGTTTCCAGAGCTCCAGTTACTATTTCATAAATGGTGCTCAACTGTGACTTGGCCTGGCTTCAAACAGGGATGAGTAGCTTAGCTCCAATTGATTTGCTCTTTAAGTAAAAAGTAGAGCAAATACGATGCCAGGATTGCAGTCCCTATGTGGAGCACGATATCTCTGAGAGAGGGAATATGGCTTTGGACCTTGAGCTGTAGCTGGGTTCTAAAACCAACTCAGCAGGTGATCTTCAGAAAATCATCATTCCTCAGGTTTCCCAGTTTCCTGAAGGAAAAGGGGAGCATCATAAGGCAGTACCACAGGAACCACTAGAGTGTATTTCCCTTTGTTGAAACCAATATCAGAGACCAAAGTCTTGTATAATTACATTTACAGTCAACTTCATGTGGTATTTCTTTCAGTGGAGCACTTCCTTCCTGAAAGCATTGTCTTCAAATGCTCATGAGCGCTGCTTTGAAGAATGGCACCATAGGCTTCTAGCAGTCCTCTAATGGAACAAAGCTTTCCTGCACAGTGCTGTCTGGTCCAGATAGGTCAGTAAGTACAAAATGTATCAGCAGACATCTAGGTTTGGTAGATGCTATGTTTGAAGTAAGTCAGAAATGAGCCTTCATAATTCAGTCAATATCTGTTCCTAAAACATGAGTCAACACTAAGACAAACTTGGAGGTTTTAACCATCTCCATTGAGATTCTAAAAGACAGTGACCAGCAACACCTCTGCACAGCAACATAAATCAAGAGCCAGGGGTTACCAAGGTCAGCTGAAACATGTACTGGTGGAACCAGGCTTGGAAAAACTCTGGACCAGCAGAGAGGTTGACTGCATCTCAGGCAGGAGGACAGATGCCAGAGCTGTAAGAGGCATGGGATTGGAAGAATGGTGGAGATGCTCTAGATCTGGACAGTGTGGTGGCAGTGGCAGCAGCAGCAGAGCTGCACGTGAGGCGACATGGACTGACAGGGGAAGGGATGTTGTCAGGAGGAGCGGTGGCCACAAAGGCCGCATGCACTGGCCTGCAGCCAGGCAGTGCTGCAATCAGCCTCTCACTGCTGTCAGCAACTGGTGAGGCCACAAACTGAAAGACATGGCTGCACAGACAAGATTATGAAACCCACCACAGCTGCATGAGTAGGAGCAACCTTAAGCTGTTTGGAGAGTATGAGATATTAAGGTGAGGCTTCACACGCCCAGGCTCATGCAATAGAACCACCACCTCACAGCAGTCCTCAGCACACACGAAACTTGCCCTGCTGAAGGTAATGCAAGGGCACAGTGGAGTATTTTTACAGGGCTTGGAGCTATTTGCAATGCAATAGTAGCTCTAGTGACAATGGCAGCTCTGCATCCATCCAGATGGGTTGAAGACTCTCACAGAACAACCTGCCTTTGAGTGCCTTGACACAGTTCCAGCAAGAGGGATGGATGGTAGCCCTGCAGGGGGACAGCCTCAGCATATAGACAACCACTACTCACCCATGGGCATGGGCACTGGCAGTGCCACAGCCCCCATGGGCCCCAGAGTCCCCTTGGGTGACAGGACTTAAAGAGAGGACTCTGCTGAGCACCAGGACACATGGCTGCAGGACTGGCACCACAAGCCACCACTGAGAAGTCCTGGAGGCCAGCCTCAGAAATCCTCAGGACTGCATTTGTCTCTCAAGGTGCCACCTATCTGCCCCTTCCCTAGCCAGCTGTCTCACAACCAGCTTCTTCTGCAGTTTCAGTGGCTACACAAGGCTGTTCACATTTTCCTGTGTACAGACACTGGCCAGAACTTGTATGAAGGGCAGAACAAGTAGGAAGATCCTACCAGACAGCATGAAAGCCAAAGCAAATTAAAAATATACCTGTGTTGGCAAGTAGCAAGAGCCCAACATTTGTATTCTCCAGTTCATCACGCTCAGCTCTTGCATTGCTGATGCATGGGGTCCCAAGGCGGCAGAGGGTGCCAGCTCCCAAGGAGAGGACCCATCTTTCTTTCCATAGATTTTTTTTGGCCCTCAGGCTTGAAATGCCAATGTAAGATACCTTAAACAAGTCTGAATTGTTTTTTTCAACCAGTATTGAAAGCCCAGTCGCTAGGTGAGTAGGCATTGAAAATCCCAAGCAAGTTTTGAAAATCCTGACCCAAATAAATAACCAATTAATACTTATGATATCAAAGTACTGCAACGAAGGAGGAGAATCCTGATGGCTACTATAAACCTCTGTTCAGAGCAACTGCATTGGGAATGAGATCTGGGAAACCCCATTTCTGAGTAGGGCAGGATCTCCCCCACTTGCATGCACACATGCAGTGTTGGCAGTCATGTCCACCCTTGAAGCAACTCCCCAGCTTTGTCCTTGTGTCCTGCACAGAGGTGAGTTTCACTCATGGCAAACACCTCTCACAGACTGTCAAACCCAAGCACGAGTTATTGCCTTGTTGCTGGAGGTCAAGGGAGGTAAAGACTTCACACAAATACACTGGAAACAGAAAACAAACACACAAAAATCCCCAGCAAGAAAGGACAAGCCAACCTTAACAAGCAAGTCCGTTACCCATAAATAAAAGGAAAGCAATCACAACATGCGTTAAGTTTGGGGGAGCCAGAAGTCATCTCTCGTCTGTGGGTGACTGATGGCTCGCAGGCTTTCCAGCACAAACTTGCCTGGTGTCGTTTGTCACCTGCGAGGGGTAAGCTGCTCCTGAAGGCTCCTCTGTGCTGGAGTGTGTGCGTGCGTGCATGTAACTCACGGAATTTCAGCAAAGTCGCATAAGAGGATTGTAGTCCTGGTTCAGCTAAAGACTTAGGATTCTGCATAATGTGTTAAGAGGAGCTTAATGCAATCCTACTACTCTGCCACAGAAACCCTGAACAGCAGCCTGTCTGTTCTCACCTTTCCCCATCTGCTAGCCAGCTGTGGAAGAGCTGGCTGGCCCTAGGACTGCTTAAAGGAGCAGGTGCATAGGCCGAGTTTGGGATTCTACATCTGTGTTCTCATGAGAGCAGATTTTTGTTCTCACTACAATAAAAAGACACTATGCAAGACAACTGGTGCAAAATTCACACGGTGTGGAGAATTCGCGTTTTTGCATAATCTAGAGGCCTCTGGACAATGTCTTATAAGAAAAGAGGCTTCCCAGCTCTGAAAGAGGAATAGAGAGCCAGAAAAGAGCAATTTCGTGTCTCAGTGGCAGGAAGTATTCTGAAAGTGAGGAATAGATCCCTTGGCCAAAATTACGTCATTTAGAAGGACATGCTATTGTGGAATAAGTTATCGTGGATAAGGCAACAAGGTAAGTGTGCACTTGAGATGAGACCAGCTGTCTGAGGATTAGAGCAGAGATGGCAAAGGGTAGGGGAAAAGGAACAGAAAGGCAAAATACTCCTAAATCAGACATGAATGTCAGGCAAAAGTGAAGTCAGAAGGTTTGGTGAGGGTGTTTCCTGCTACTCAGTTGCTGGGAAAGTCTGGGTTTTGACAGCCAAACCAGAATCACACACATCCTTATTCTGAACTTCTCCATGTCATTGTGCCCCATCTGCAAAACATATCAATTGTGAAATCCTTTCTCCTAGATTCTACATATCTTCTTTCTAGATTCTCAGATTGTGATGGTGCAGTGTTACCAACAGTCTTGCTAAATGCGTATGTACAAGCCCCTCTGGAGTCTCCAGTCACAGTCTCATACAAATAAAGAAATAATAGTGCAGATTATGAAATAATTCATATTATGAAATAGTTATGCAGATTTCCCGAAGTTATCATACTGACCAGGATATTAGCACAATAAAGACTGGGGAAAAAAATAAAGGAAGGAAATTTATTAAAACCTGGTTTGCACACATAAAGCAAAAAATAACCATTTCAGGTGAATGTGAATGAGGCAAGGAAAGGAAGTGGATTGGAATATGAGTTATTCCCTGTTCTGGAAGACAGCAGAATGCCAGAACAGCATTTCAATGCTCCCCATGCTGGAGAGTTTCTGAGTAGGGAATTGGAAAAGTGAAATGGCTGTAACAGCAGATCAGTGATACAAAGTGATTCCTATTGTTCATAATCAGTCAGCAACCAGGTGATGTGTGTATTAACATCTGTCCTTTAAAAATATTGCAGGGAGCAGTCCATATAGACAAGCCTTACAGGTTTATGAGGTTGCATTCTGGAAAGCAGTGACTTTGAGAAGCTCTGAAGGGTTACAGATAATTCACTGGAAGCTGGCTCTTGGCAAGAGCGAGAAAGTGAGCCCTATTCCTCCTGGTAGATAATTAAGGAGATATGGAGTAGCAGAAAGAACATTTCCCACTGGCATGGCAGTGACAAAACATTTACCCACATTCAAATGAGAAGCAGAATTACTTAGAAAGGTTCAGAAATGAGCTACAGAAATGACATACAATCTCTAAGATACTATCTAGGATAAGTAGGATAGAAATTCTTCAAGATACCATATAATTTATCTGAATAAACTTAGGGACACTATGATATTTTAATGTTCTACTAAAGAAAAATGCACCCAAGAGCAGAAAGACCTATTACTCCACAAAAAAAACCCTAATGAAGTCAAATCCAGAAAATGGAACTCATAAAATTCAAGTTGAAAGTAAGATGCAGGGGTGGGGTTTTTTAAGATTTCAGGAAAGAAATAACTGAAATCATTTCCTGAGAAAAACGGTGAATTTGTCATCACTTGGACTCTTTACATCCAGTCTGCGATAATTGCTAAAGTATGTGGTCTAGTTTACCAGAATGTACTGGGTTTGATAAGTACTGGGAAGAACAAAACATCTGGACTGCCAGCCGGCCAGGCATAGCTCTGTGTGTTGGGTTTTGCAAGTGATGTGACAAGATCAGCCACTGTGGTCCTTGTGGCTGTAACAGTCAGATCTTGTAATGCATTTGCCATCTGTAATTCTGACAGCGGCTTTTGTAAGTAGCCAGTGAGGTGGGCTGACCCACTGTGACTGTGACCAGAGAGTCACCTTTCCTCAGTGCCTGATCAAGGCTAAAACCTTTGCTGGCATTCCCTAGTGACCAGTCTCCTTCTGAGGAGACAGATAATGAGAAATGGCCTTGGTGGGATTTCTCCACAATGTCCAAGCTACTTAAAGTTTGGCATGTGGGCAACCCTGGAGCCAGAACTAGAGTCTCAATGGAGTTTTTCTTACATCTGCTGGCACTGATTTTATCATCCCTATGCTGTGTTCTCAAGAAACTTATGCACAGGGTGAGATGTGAGCACCAACGTCTTACATCTGTCGAGATGATGACTCAGAAATACACTGCTTTTCACTAGGGCCAGCATTCTTACATCTGTCACGATGATGACTCAGAAATACACTGCTTTTCACTAGGGCCAGCATTAGATGTAGAAAATTAAGTGTATAAACAATAACTATTATCAGTTTCAGGGTACGCCTACAGAAGAGTTAGGTCTTATCAAGAAACTTCAAAGAAACAAGAGGAACTTAAGGTATAAGCAATAGTAATGGAGAGTACCATACTTGACTCCAGCTCTGAGCTTTGCCATTAATGGTCTTTGATTTCATGCATGTACTCCTCCATGCCTGGACTTCTGCAGCAATAGAAAAATTGTACTTCCTGTCTCCCACCTGGATCTTTACAGATTCCCAAATCCAGGGGCTCTCTCTCACCTACACTTGTAGTGCCCAGAAAAGAAATGCACTTTTGAGCTTCTCAACTTCTTTTCTAAAAAAATGTCAAATAATAACTTCCATGTCTGCTGAATATAGTCACAATTTAGGAAGCAAAGTGTGGGGCCCTAGGTGAAATTTTGATGAAACCAAACAGATTGTATTGATGATGGCTAAAATGTTTATATTTCATTCTATCATCACATTCCAGTAAGATAGATAAGTTCCCCCAATATCTAAAAGATATATAGTTCCCCCAATCTGCTCTATAGTCTGTGGGCTCATATGGTTTTAAATGACCCCAGCTTCCAGAACATTGTCCACTAAAGACAACCTCTTTCTCCCCTCTTTGACCACTTCTCTCTCCCAGTGTACTCTGTTCTTCCCTACTTGTGTCTATGTCAGTATAAGTATTTAAGTCCCGCCTGCTACAGAGTGATTTTTGGTTTTGTTTTTTGTCCAAGTAGAAGCTTGCTACTCTGCTATGGAAATAATTGGAAGTTTTTCCATTCTTTTCTGTGAGCTCTTGGACTAGGTTCACTCAAATTTTCAGTTTACTTGTCTTATCTTTAGCGCTGAGAGCTGGATTACTATTGCTGGCAGGTATGGAGACCAGACTCCTTCCAAAGTGCAATTGTCTAGGAAATACACATTTTAAGGTCCTTGCTTCGAAGCCAGCGAGAAGCAAAAACAGAAGTGGGATGAGACGGGTAAAGGAGAGTAATACTGGTGTTCAAAACCCCATCTGTCTACTGCTAATGAAAATAATGGTTCACTAGAACATTTACAGGAGCAAGAAACATCACATCTCACAGGCTGTGAAGAAAATGGCATAAACTGCCTCTGGAGAAAAGATTGAGATTCAGTGAAAGATTTTGGGTAGTGAGTCATCATTTGTTAGTGAATTCTTTTATGTATCATAGAGGATATAAACATTTCACCTTAAATAGTAGAACGCCATCAAAATTTCTACCAAATACTTAAAAGACCACAAAGGAATATACTGCTTGTCACTTCCCAAAGCTAAGCACCCCTGCATGATGACACAGAGAAAGAAAATGCTCTTGCCCCTAAAGCAGAGGTGGACTATAAGTACCACAGTGATGCCCTTGGGATGCTGATGGATAAAGACAATTCAGGAGAGCAGAGGTGAAGCTTCAGGATTGGGAATGAAGTTCCAGTCAAGCTGAGCATGTGTTTAGTTGCACAGGGTGGAATGAGAAATGTTGCTTATCAGGAGAAACTTCTTTATCTCTGGGCTGAAGCTCTTTGCTAGGGGTGGGGAGCAGTTGCATATCCAGAACAAGGCGGACTGTTGAGAGCTTGTCTCTTGACACTCTTGCTCACAGGGTCTTGTGAAGTCAGATTCTGCAGAGCACCAGTTTCCCTCTGGGTATTACCTCTGTATTCCAGCACAAACAGCTGATTTTGATTTTGATTCAGCAGTGGTGGCTTCCAGAAACAGAGGGAGTGTCCATCCATCTCCAGACAGGTGCTGAATAGAAAAATGAAAGTAACTGAATAAAAATCCCTGGAAACAAAGATGGTGACAGCAAAAAAGGGGAAAGTAACTTTGTTACTCATCAGGCTATTACCTTTGGGAAGGAAACCATGTAACTTAATATTCCTCTGGACCATTCATCTTCATTCCCCTAACTTGATATCAATAGCTGCCAGGTGGTGCCTGCAGAGGCCATTCCAATCAGATTATGTTATCATAGTTCTCCAGTCATCTCCAAAAGCAGGATCATGATCATGAGGAGAAAATCTAGTTATTCAGGTACATGTTACCTTATTAAAAGTTTGAGCAAAGTACATTGAGCCATTATAATGGGATTAGGGTTTGAGTTGTGTTCTCAGGGTTGCCATGACTATGTGATTTTGGTACTGTGCTGTGGAGCTTGGAGAGCACAGCTCCACTCTGGCCAACCGCAAATAATCCAGGCCATCATCACAGAGGAGTGGACACCAGCGTGGACGGTGGCCAAGAGCATGAAGCTTGAAGAGATTAGATTTATCTAGGTACAAATGCCTGAGGCAGAGACTGAAGGAGAGGTGTGGAAGGATACCAATGCCTACTCACACTACGCAAAGCAGCAATCAGGGAGAGCAAGAAGAAACAGCTTTGATAAACCTTCTAGAGTGTCTCTCAACACCCATTTCCAGCCTTTTGCTTCAGTATTAACACATGTCACTCCAGAAATCCAATCTTTTCTCATTAGTGCCACCTGTTGTAATAGGGTATGAAGAATGGTTTTTTCTCTGTCTGACGGGAGTTCACGGGGTTTGATGTCCTCCTCCACATTCTCAGTGAATGAGAACCCACATAACAACAGGCACTGAAAGGTGCCTCTCAGATATAGACAGTGAAGGACAAAAGCCAAGGCAAGCAGGAGGAGCAGACTGTGACAAAGATCAGCTTCCTGAGCTGTTTTACAAAGAATTGTCTTGCTCCAGAACCAATAACACAGCATTTTTTAACACTACTACTATTTGAATAGAACTACTATAGAGGTGAGATTCTCTGTCTAAGATCTGCTCTTATAATTCAGCAATATACCGGCTTACCCAGGGAAAAAATCTTATCTCAGTGTAGGGTGCAGATCTCTCAGTGAGTCCTGAGTAGGTTTGAAGCCATATGCCTTTTATTTTAAATTTTGCTTTTTAATTTTTTCTGGTCTCATCAGCCTTAAAATGAGGTGAGGTCACTCCTCACATTTTAGTCCTGTGACTGGTATATGGCTAGCACAGGAGACATTTCTAACAACAGGGAAAGGAACATTTCTTTTCCAGCTACTCCTGTGCCTGGAATAACACTGACATTTTGGGACCACTTAGTAGGTTCCTATTCTTAATCTCCTGACAAGGAGTCAAAAGTACCTTGTCAAAACTGACAAGGGGTAGTTGTGGCCCCCTCAGAGAACAGCCAAAGCTGACACGTCTCCACACACACTTTCCCAGGAGGGTTTATGGCACAAGGTTCAGCCCTTTCCTGTTATTGTTGCAATCCTAAACTCACATGGCCAGCACCAACCCAGATGTGTGCCTTCTGGCCATTCCCAGCTCTTGATGGTATGTATATACATTACTGAATCACACAGAACCACAGAATTACAGAATATGCTCAGCTGGAATGTACCCATCAGGATCATTGAAGTCCAACTCCTGAGCCTGCACAGGACCATCCCCGAGAGTCACACCATGTGCCTGACAGCATTGTCCCAAAGCTTCTTGAATTCTGACAGGCTTGGTGCTTGACCACTTCCCTGGGGCCTGTTCCACTGCCCAACCACGGGTAAGAAAAAGGAAGTTTTAACACCTGCCAAACCCTCCACATTTATATATGCCACTGCTGGGTCAGGAAATGCCATCAGTACTGCAGTGCCCTGGCAGAAAACAGAACACACCCCTACCCCTTCCCTGATTCACTAAATATGCAGGACATCTTCTCCTGACCCATCACTCCACAGCAAAAAGAAGTGTGACAGGTACTGTGGCAGAAGACTGCTCCCCTTCTGCACAGGGACCTGAATGAAGACAAATTCCTACTATGCATCTGCAAAGTGCTCCTGGATCTGGAATTAACTCCTGGAAAACAGTTACACACTTAAAACCTTCCGCTGTCATAAAGTCTTTTTCACACACTCCCTCCCTGGATTGTTCTCCAAACCTGTCATGTGCTCAGGAATAAATCCCTTGATGAAGAGATTTACTTTTTTTCTTCTTCACATTATTTTAATATATTTTATAATCATTTTAGTCAGCATTTTACTTTGGAAATGAAGATTTTAGATCTCGTAGGGGTGAGAACACCCATGCATTCATGAAATGCAGTAATTTCTGTTATGGGTTAAATGGGTACAAACATGCAGTGCAGATTTCCCTAGGACAAGACGGGATTCCCCTCTCCTGGGGACCCAATGACTCAGACAACAAAAAAAGAGGCAAGGAGTTGCCCTATCCAGGGTCTTGGCATCCATCCATGCTCTTCCCAGCTTCTCCCAAGGGATGCATTCCCTAGAGGTGTGTGGTGGAAAGAGCAGGGCAGTGGAGTCCTATGGAGATGGCTGGAGGGTGACATTGATCTCCAGTGGGGAAAGCTGGACCCATCAGGTCTGAAGAGACATGCAGGCTCCTGCTGGCTCTCTGCACAGGGCACCAGCCACAGCAGGCTTCTTTGTATGAGATCCTGGCCCCGCTCACAGACTACCATGTGTCCAAGAAAATCCTCTTTTTTCTCATCCTCTCTCTCTCCACAAAGAAATTCTTCCACAGAATTTCTTAGAATCCCAGAATGTTGGCCATTTAGCTGAAGTTTCTGGCCGCAGCACAATTATAATTGGTCTCTCATGGACAGGCTCAGCACGGAGGCCAAAAAACTGCAAGGGTTATTAATGACTGAGTTCCTTTTTACTTCCTAACAACCAGACAGGCAGGAAAGCTAGAGGGGAACACTTGGGGCTGAGCCACTACTCTCCTCTCATACACACTGTCCTGGTGCTCCAGTGCCTTCTTGCAGGCACAAAACTGTGCACAGTGCAGACACCAGATAGCACTGAGAGTTGGGAAAAGCAGATCAGGCATTCAGAAGCTCCTCTGGTGCTCAGAGAACATTTTGGGAGCCTTCTCCCTGCAGCTGCAGTGTGCATCAGGGTGCAACCTTTACAAAGGCACCTGGTTTGCCACAGGCAATGTTGGAAGGATAAAGAGACACAGCTGGAATGGGAGACTGAGAAAACAGTCAGACAGAGATCTTTCTCTCTCCACCCCTGAAATAAAAAGACTGTCTCAGGAGAGGTTTGAACTGAGCAAGAATCATATTATTACGATTATTACATTCCCATTTTACAACAATCACATGGCACAGTGCCAGCTGGCACTGAGAAGCCATTGCTGCTTCTCCTTCCTTGCCTGACAAACACCGTGACAAGAATACAGTCCTTGTTAGGTTGAGAACTGAAGAATGGGAGAGGAGAGGCCAAAAACACCTCCTTGAACAATCACCGACAAGTAAACAGAGCTGCACTTGGGAAACACATATTTCAAACATATCTCCCCTGAGGTTTTTGGGGAGGGGAGCTTGATGCATGGGTTGGGAAGGTGAGCGTGTTCACACTTGGGCATATTTCTGTGGTGTCAAGCAGGCTAGTGGCAGCTAAGAGGAGAGTCCGTGATGCCTTCTTTTCACAGGGGAAGATAAAAGTCCATGAAGCTGAGAATTTAGGGACTCCTGCCAACATAGCAGCTTGGGTAAATTTGGACTGGCACTCTATGCTGGTCATGGCTGTGCTCAGCCTTTGATAAGGGTTTGTCTCACAGGAGCTCCCAGAAATCTCTGGTCATTCCAGCAAGCCATTCTCTTATCAAAGGTCATGTCAAAAATTTGTAGGGAAGCAGGCCCAATAAATGCAGATGACATAGGGCATTGTTTATTCATGTTAATGTTCCTAAATTCATAGCTCCCACTGACAAAACACCTGTATGGAAGCACAAGGAAAACTGTTGTTGTTTCATCAGCAAAATTGTACATGTCAGCTGCTGTGGTTGAGTAATTTTCACTGAGCTTTTCTGTAGGGGAGCTAGCACTAAAGGTTTGGAAGAAGTGGATTTCAGAAAGACTTTGGCCTAATCCTAAACATGAAGCACTTGTGCCTATAAGACAATCTAAACACCATGGCACAGTTATTAGGTTTGTCCAAATGTGCATCCTTTTCCCTGCCAGTCTTTTAGGCCAAGACATTAAACTCTGGTAGCTGAAACACTGATTTCACCCAAGCCACATTTGCACCAACCTACCTGAGAAGGCAGGGCAAGATTTGGCCTGAGCAGTCTCTGGCTGGTTTGGTAAATAAGACAATAGATGTGTTTTTGTCCTGCCCTAACTTTCCAGGGCTGGCCAAGAGACTCTGTAAGAGGATGTCCCACAAGGGACATTTATGTATCAATGTTTGGCATCTCCTCCCTAGAAATAATTGCCCAACTATTGTCTCTCCCTACAGTGAAGGTCCTACATTTGGTCCTGTTTCTGTTGCACTTTTTCTATGACCTTTAGCAAATCTCTTAATTTCTGCTACATCCGAGACAAGTTCAACTTCACTGTCTTAAACAGGCTGGGGCTCAGATGAAGCTTCACAAGTCTTCTTGGACAAAGTCCACCAACTCCTGTCTCTTGAGCAGCCTTCCCTGAGACAGCAGCAAACCAAATCAGTGTGCTGAAAGTGCCACGACCCTTGTGATCCACATGCAGTCAAAAAAACAGAGACCAAGAAGGGTTCCCATACCTCATGTCTAGTCTGCAAGGCTCAGGAGGCTGGTACAGCTTCCTGTGTAGCTGTGCCTCTCCTTCTGTCCTTCCTTTCACATGCAACTGATTCAAGAGAGTAAAAAGGCTCTATGAAACAACAAGAAAATGAAAGAAAAAGAGACCTCTGGTAAATGTCCAAAGGGATCTGTCAGCAAAACCCTTTTAGTGGCCAGTTCTGCCTCCACCTTCCTCCCCAGGCCAAGCATCCTCATAAAAGAGGGCTGCAAGCAGACTACAGATATCAGGCCTGAGATCACAGCATGGCTACTCCACAAAGCATGAAAGTGAGAAAAAATGGGGAAGGGAGTATAACAGCTAATACTCTTCAACAACCTGTCCTCTCACGCTTTAGTAAAACTGGCGCTGTGATCTTGCAAGGTAATAAGGAAGGCACAGTGATCTGCCACCACCCACCCTGCGCTCCTCCTATGGTAAGATTTAGATTGAGCTGTCAGTGACCAAACATAGCTGGTGAGAGAGACGTAGCTCTCTGCCTGGATCTATTTTGGCTTTATTTGTCCCTCCTCTCTTCTCAACTTGCATTTCCCACGTGTAATTTTGAATTATTAAAAATCAAATTTCCTTGGTGATGGATTTGCATTAATCTTGGGATACGTTTGCATTGATATTACTCTTAGTTTCTTCTCTTCCTCAGAGACAAGATGGTTTTGCACATGGATGGGGAATCATTTTTTCAGGCATGACATTCAACCCCGGTGCAGCTGAATTAAACACATGATTTTTATCTGGATGCATGTAACGGCTAGGTCACGAGTAAAAGATGGCATGGGAGTTGTGGGAGGTTGTCCAAAGGTGGCTGAAGCCCTTTCTCCAAGCAGCATAGTACTCTGCTGTGTGTACCACTCAGGTGGATTATGCAGGGAAAGAGAGGGGCTGGACAAAAGGCCAGCCTTCAAACATGCAATTGTTGCACTCCTCTCTTGGAGCAGGAATGGCTGGTATGAACAGCTGGTTATTGTAGGCAATGTCCCAGCTTCCCCGTCTCCAGTCAAGAGTGCTACATGCCCTAACGGATTGGCCCTGGTGACCACGGGAGAGAAGTGCAGGCTTTCTGAATGACTGGGGCTTTCTGGGTACAGCGTAGATTTGAAGGGTGTGGATAGCAGTTGATAGTGAAGGACCTCACTTATTCAGCCCCCAGTTTATCACCTCTGCTGAACCCACACCAAAGCAGCCGCTTCCTGTTCTGCCTATGCCTGTATCTCTTTTCCTGGTACCCAATAAATACTCATCAATAACAGCACTTAGTGCTTTGTCACATGTTCTGCCTACTAACCCCAGACCAGAAAATATTTGACCCTGAGTGATGTTTTCTTTCTCCCCAACCGTACTTTGTAGTATCAGACTTCAATCTACGTCCAACTCAAACTTCAGCTAAAGAATGTGTTGTTGCTAATGTATAACCAGGGAGTGTGAAGCTGCGTGTGAGAACGGCACACACTACCAGAGTGAGAACAACAGCAAGCACATTGTGCTGCTGCAGGCCATTGTTTGATGTACTTTTTGCAGGACTGTATCTGGAGACCTCAAGTTGAAGCTAGCTCCAAATGCAGCTGCCTGTCTGTTCCAGGGCCAAAGCATATCATGGAAGAACTGAAGACTCATCCCTTCTAGGTGTTTGGTTTTAATCTGCACTGCTCAAAGATGCCTAAAATCTGACTAATACCAAATCTGTCTCTTGCCCCATGCCACATTGTCTGGAGTCTGTCTGGAGGAGATTTAACAGCAAGCTCCCTACGTCTGTGGACCTGGCATCAAACCTTGCCTCTCCCAAGCTCAGTTTGCTAAGCCTGCTCTTGGCCACATCCTGTACCTCTCACATTCAAAACTTCTGCTGTGTAATGAGCTGAGAGACATTGGGGCAAGGGAGAAGCAGCTTCCAGGATTACTTCAATGGTGTGTTATGAACAAAAAAGGCACTTCCTACATTTAAGCGTTTTAAAAGCATATGTGTAGTCATTTAGCGGGAAGCATTCCTGCAGTCCCACGGAGAGCATGCCTGTGAATACAGTGCATTCCCTGGTGCCAGCTAACATCACCAAGGCTTGACAAACTGGCACCTGCTCGCAGTGGGCAAAGGTGGTTCAATTAAAATTCCCTTGGATCAGCTGAGACACTCCAGTTTGGCAGCTGGTGTGGTAGTTGTGGGGCCAGTGTGGGTGAGTTGCAGCAGCACTGCTGCAAGCAGCACAGAGGATCCCCCAGGCAGGAGAGGCTGCATGAGCCAGGTCAGAGCTGCCTCCTACAGCCACAGCAACCACCTCAGATGCACTACGTGCTTCCACCCACCACGGAACATTTCCTAATACCCTCTGACAAGCCCAGCATGCTGCCAAAGGAGAACAGAGTTTGCCTGCAGCTAGAGTGCCCAAATCCAAAATACGTGCCACAAGCCAGGCAGAGGGAGAGAGATTTTGCACAGTGTATCCAGAACAACCAGATGGGACAGTTTTCACTCAGAGCAATGAGTGAAATGATGGCAGACCAAGGTGGCTGATGGTGAGCTCAGCCCTCATGCAAGGAGAATGCAGCATGAGGACCCAGCCAAGAGCACTAAGCTAGGGTCTCAAAGGAAATGAGAATTAATTTTGTGGTTCAAGTGGTCCTAGGAGGCATCTCAGGAAGTACTCAGACTGGGAGCAGTTCTCTGTGTCCCACTGACTATTGGTGAAGAGACATCTTGCTGTATACACGTGGCCACAGTGGGCTGTGGGAGTCCTGCTGCCTCTGCCAGATTTGCTCTGGTTACAGACTTTGCAGGGCCTCTCTGCAGAGATAGGGCCTAGAATGGGACACAAACTTTGACAATCTACTTGGGTCAGAAGGAGGTCAACCAGCCCCTCACCTCCCCATACTGCCAATTTTGGAGCTCTTCGACAGGTCAAGCCAAGAAGGGTCATACCCTGAGGTGTAAAAGGGCTCAGGCAGCAGCCCTGCTGATGACTCTGGTGTCTGCACAGGAGACAGGATTGTTTGAAAGAACTTGTATGTGTCATGAAACCACCTGTGGCACAGCAGAACAGTAACACTGCTACTCTCCAGGCCTGGCTTCTGTCCCCAGCTTTGCCATGGCCTTCACAGGGTGATGCTGGGCAAGTCATATCCCTTATCTGTGCCTCCACCTGGGAAAATGTAGCTGCCTTGAGTTAGAAGAAGGATAATGAGGGCAGATCTTTGGGCCCCAGGGCTGAGGGCTCCCTGCAGGTTCAGGCTGAGAACACCATCTTTGCCTCACACACTACCAGTGTGTGGTGTCAAAGATGACATCATGGCATGTGAACAAACATTTACCCTCAGAAAGAGAAAATAGCAGAAGCATGTGTAATCATTTGCCTTTCATGCCAACATATTTTCCTTATGTAAAGAGAGGCTCTGGCGGCCCTAAGGAGGCTGAGAGATGCCCGTGCTCCCCTGCGAAGGTGGAACTATCAGGCAAGGATGCCAGCATACCCGCCTGGGTAAATTTGTGCATGCACTTCATGTTGTAATAGACTTTAGTATCTGATAACAGAGCCCTGCTGGAGTCTGGCATGAGGACAGAAGGAATCAAAGGTCATGCCATGAATTCCAGTTATGCTGATAGGCATCTATAGTCAGAGGAAGGAGCTCAGGAACAGGAACTGTAAACTGGTGGGGAGGGCTGAAAAACAGAAGCTGGTTCAGGGATGACAGGTATGGTCATTTTGGATCCCAGCTGGACATTTGGTTGCACGTGTTTGCCAGGGACACTGCGTGGTGTTTCCCCGGGACACTGCGTGGTGTTTCCCCTGATGGAGTGAACATGAACTCTGCCGTTACTAGTTTAACAAACAGACTGAACACACAGCAGTAAATGCATTAAATACCTCGCACATGTGTCTCCAGAGGCCTCTCCCTCATGGAGGAGCTGATTCATGACATGGATGGGCTGATCAGCAGATAGGTAGCAGATGCAAATATGCAGCGTGTACCTTGCACCAGGGGAACTGTCTGCACACGGAAACAGCTGAGAATGGATATGATACAGCACCAAGTTGCTCTGCTCTCTGCCTGCTTTTGTCTCATGAGCCTGATGCTACCACTCACCTTGTGCCTTACTCCTAGCAGATGCCTGGGTGGCACAGTGCTCTCTGGTGCACACTGCGGGCTGAGAGAGCTCACACAAGGAGAGAGACTCTGCAGCTGTGCAGAGAGATGGTTCAGCAATCCCTGCACAGCACAGCTCCGTGCTAGGCTCTGGAGGCAGGAAGAGGAGTTTTAAGTTCCTGTGGTACCCAGAAGAAAAGGATGGGATGGGATGGGATGGGATGGGATGGGACGGGACGGGACGGG